>JAWQUT010000138.1:1403382-1415210 GCA_033807755.1 Ellobium chinense
GTAATGTGTAGTAGTCAACTTCTTTTCTTATCATTCTCCAGCTTGACACATACGCTTCCAATCCTTAGTTCTTGCTTGTTTTTAATTTTAACTCTATTGTTTTAAAGGGAAATAACTGCATTACTTCAGACATGTTGTTAGCCAGTCCAATGTTGGTAAATTACTTATTTCCCTTGTTCTACATGGTATTTTCGTTGTACCGCCATTCTCGTTATACCGCCATTTTTCTGTTTGCCCCTTACTTGGCAGTATAACGAGGTTTCAGTGTATATTTTAAACAGTACATATACAATTTAAATCTGACTCCGTTGTCACACCTCACTAGCAACAAGTAATGATATCCCTTCACTTGAATGAAACGCACAAACTAGCTAAGAAATTACTTTATAATAGATAGTCCACCTAAGCGGGACGCCCGCTTAAGGGGGACGATTCGTCGGAAACGGAACCGTCCCGCTTAAGCGGGTTCCACTGTATTATACTTTGAATTAGGAAAACTTTTCTTTTGGCCCACCCGGTTTACGGGTATGTCTATTATTAAAGGTGCCTGCGCTTACAGTTTTACCCAGTTTCTTCCTAACTCTTGGAATTATTCTTGGAAGTATTATACTTTGAATTAAGTAAACTTTTCTTTTAGGTATATAACATTCTCTAAGACTGCACTTTGCTGTCACTATACTTAGTGTGCCACATGCACAGTTTGCTCCTGTTCACATAATATCATGTAGGTTTGGCGCTTCTATTCCCCAGGAAGGAGAGGCGGTAATGGTAATGGCGTTGCCCATATCTTCAACGACATGTGATAGTAACCAGTCTAATTTGTCTCACTTTGAAATAAACACAGTGAACAACATTCTTCTCACAAATGGTGTGGATTGGTGTAGACGTTGTTTATTAAACACAAAACAGTTATAGTAGCTACAACACTTTGATTGCCATCATGTATGACATGAAACGTATTACACCACAACATTTACATCACAATATGGAATATATTATTGAAATAATGGGTGAACAGTCGAAATACGACTATTAAAGTTTAGAGGACTTGAGAATGATGATTATGGTACTGTAACAATCAAATTACATTCATAATAAATCGTTATCGTAGTCACTTGCTTCATGGAACGCTGTCGGAACTTATAGATAACTGTTTTTCAGTTAAGTCAGTGTTCCAGGCCGGATGCGACGTTACAAGTCAGTAACTGGAATATGTACATTGAAATGATAGCGTCAAGTGCTTCATCACGTAGATGTTTCAATCTGGGGGTTGAGGAGAATTTTGCAGCGCCAACTTTGCCCCGACAGTCTTTGTCTCGCTATTACTTCACTGCAGCTCTGAGGAGGAGAAGTCATATAGTGTATAATGCATCACACTGATAATGATAATAACGATATGTACATGTGACGACGGAGAGACGGAGACATGGGTGAAGATGGGGGAAGGGGGAGAGAGAGAGAGAGAGAGAGAGAGAGAGAGAGAGAGAGAGAGAGAGAGACAGACAGACAGACAGACAGACAGACAGACAGACAGACAGACAGACAGACAGACAGACAGACAGAAAAAGAGAGAGAGATGGAGAAAGATAGAGGCAAGGGCACTCTTCATACACACCGAACTGTTGACCTGTATCACATAAAAAAAAATCTCAGATAAGACGTAAATGTACATTGTTATAAATTCCCACCTACTTTCACTCCAGATCATTAAACAGCATGTAACCTAAAAAAAAGAATTCGGCAATAGGGGAGACCATTTGCGAATCAACCAAAAGAATGCCACTCTTCAAGACACAGAATTCACCATTACGCATACTGATATTCTTGATACTGGAGCGACTTAGATAAGAAATCGTCTACAGGGTTAAATTTCAGATTTCAAAAGTGATTCAATTTCAAGCGCTCTCAAAATTTGACAGTTGTCAAAAATGGCAGCGGAGGGCGTGCTGTGATTTCGAAGTCCTTTGAAGTTGATAAGCAAAGTGTTAATAGTAACTAGTGTACAGATCAACTAACTGTACTCACCATAAACCTCAAATGGGATAGTGACTAGTGTACTGATCAACTACATGTAACTTTAATCACCATAATCTCAAATCGGATAGTGACTAGTGTACAGATCAAGCAACACAACAGGTCTATCTACTTATTGTACTCACCATAAACCTCAATTGGAATAGTGACTAGTGTACTGATCAACTAACTGTACTCACCATAAACCTCAACTGGAATAGTGACTAGTGTACTAATCAACTAACTGTACTCACCGTAACCCCAAACAGCACAATGACTTATGTACAGATGAAGCAACACAACAGGTTTATCTGCTAATAAATAATAACAATCTGCTAATAATAATATTTGCTAATTGTACTCACCATGAGCCTCAAATGGGATAGTGACTAGTGTACTGATCAACTAACACAGCAGGTTTTTCTACTAATTGTACTCACCATAAACCTCAAATGGAATAGTAACTAATGTACTGATCAACTAACTGTACTCACCATAAACCTCAAATGGGATAGTGACTAGTGTACTGATCAACTAACTGTACTCACTATAAACCTCAAATGGGATAGTGACTAGTGTACTGATCAACTAACTGTACTCACCATAAACCTCAAATGGGATAGTGACTGGTGTACTGATCAACTAACTGTACTCACCATAAACCTCAAATGGGATAGTGACTAGTGTACTGATCAACTAACTGTACTCACCGTAAACCTCAAATGGGATAGTGACCAGACCAAGCTGGTTGTAGCCAACACACTCATATTCGCCGTAATCCCGCAACGTCAACGATCTGATGAGCAGCGTGGAGTGGAAGTTGTGCCGCCCTGAGGTCTTTGTGTCAATTCTGTACTTGTGGTCATTTGACAGTCTGGATAGATGACATGTGGACAGGACATTATAAACTGACTTCGGTTAATCGCAACAATGGCGATTATCCAGTGTGAATTCTAGGTAGAAAGTACAGCAAAAAGGATAACGATTGAATAAATTAACCTGTTACGATCAGTCGAAATTTGCTGTTCTACGGATAATACAATAATATCATTCTTCGCCACTAATTTTGGCGGAAATATAGTCTAGTGTACGCGGTGCCAATAATCCCACGACTACTAGGTCATAGAGATGATATTATACTATTATGATCTCCAAAATAATGTCTTATGCACCAACTTAGTATTGCGAACTCGCACCACTGCAGGTGACAGGATCTATGAGGAGAGTCTGTACTTGCATTTGATTGTTTAGGGGCAAGGCTGATGGGGAAACCTCAGAATCATAACACGACCAGAATAACATAACGTTAATAGCTAGTGTCGACGTGTTCCAGTAATACTATGGGCGCCATTATTTACAAGGTGCAGTCCGAAAATCCCCCGGAATGTGCCATCAATGTATGAAGATGCCATTAACACCTGACATAAAAATATGCAATTTCAAAGTGGTCCCTATAAAATCAGAAAAGTGACCATGGGGTGGGGGGAAAGGGCTTGGATTTTAATTTTATAGGCTTAGATAGGTGCAAATACATTTGTGGACTTAGACTAGGTGAGGTTTAGCCACTCAAGTATAAAATTTGTGGTTGTTCCTAGGTGGGTAAGGTTACCGGTTTACTGAGTGAAAAGGCCTAAAATATTAGGTAACCTGCTACATTGTCTTAAGTTCTCAAAATCTAACTGGTTAGGGGGCATTTTTCTTTGTGTCAAAATTTGATGGAAGGACTAAACGACATGTTTGGAAAGTACTTTGGCATGGGACCCCTAGATAAATTAATGGGACGTGCTTATACAGCCAACAGTGAAAAAAAACATTGTCATCTTCATACCTGTAGAGTTTTGGATCGTACCTCGTATTTCCAGTATACGAGCAAATACTATTACTATACAACCCTTTCAGAATGGGATATAATCACAACGACTGTGTTTAGGGAATAGGGCATGCCCGATTTTCATAAAATGCATTCATGGTTGGTGAAGCATGGTGCACATCTGCAAGGCCACACATAGAACACTCACACTCACTTTAAACTAGGATACAATTCATAACGTTAACGACAGAAGAAAAATTTTAATGGCATCAGATCATTGACAGGTACTACGGGTTTTTTTTTTTTTTTTTTGCGCACTATTAGTCTGCAAGATTACCCAGAAACCCTGCAATGCAGTGTGCTGTCAGCTGAAAGCACATTGCAGAAATAAAGTGGACAAATTATACTTCGTGAGGTTCGGTACCTTCCTTTCAGCGTTTAGTTTTATACACCGGAAATGCTTTCCCTTCACACATCAACATGACAAAGGAAACAGTGTTCTTTTTGTGTGTGAAGAAGTCGCGTTCTCTGAAACACTAAAAAAGACTCCTCTCAGCTGATGTCAGGACCACGACAGACTTTATTAAAATCTCAACACTCTTCTACATTTCCACGGATCAATACACACTAGATTTGGAATATTTGTAAATGCGATGGAGGGAGGGAGGGAGGGAAAGAGGGAGGGAAAGTTCCCACAGATGTGCAAGAGACATAGCAACGTATCTCGCTAGCCTAGACTTTCTCACAGATATGCAAAAGACACAGCAAAGTATCTCGCTAGCCTAGACTTTCTCACAGATATGCAAAAGACACAGCAAAGTATCTCACTAGCCTAGACTTTCTCACAGATGTGCAAGAGACACAGCATCTCACTAGCCTAGACTTTCTCACAGATATGCAAGAGACACAGCAAAGTATCTCACTAGACTAGACTTTCTCACAGATATGCAAGAGACACAGCAAAGTATCTCACTAGCCTAGACTAACCTGTTATCATATCGTGTCCAGTGGACGGTGGGCCGTGGCTGACCGATAGCTGTACAGTTTAACACCACATTCATGCCTCGGTACTGCCCGACTCTTTGTTCCTCGTGATACAAATGAGGTGCGACTGTGTGATGAAGCAAAAATCAAGTTATAGGGACTGCAGTAATTGGCAGAGTAAATAATAATAATAAAGATGATTATAGTAATAATCATGACAATAATACAAATGATAATGAAAAGAAAATTCATATGTCTCGAATTCAAGCAAATGCTACGTCGCGTGACACACACCATTATTTCCTCAGCAGGCCAGATCACACAAGAACTTTCTCAATTCTTGGAGAGGCATACAGTGGCATTGCCATTTGCAGGCCCTAATCCCCAGCGTTCTGACAACTATCTTTCACTGTCTGTAGCAAGATATCTACTGCATGCATAATGTCACCACTAAATAACCATTAACGGTGATCAATGCAAAGGCGAAAATAACACTCACAGCAAAATGGTGGAAAAGGGGTGGGGGGCGAACTATATGTATTGTAAGCCATCTGCGATTTGTCAGTGAGGCTATAAAACGTAGTGTGTCATGAGCTGATGACGTCATTCGGCCCATCATTTTGTCAGGGGAGCAAATGAACAGCTAAAAGACGCTTTCGGTAAGACCCAGAATGACATCACATCACTCTAGTCCAACCCACAATTCCCCTTGAACCATCACAGCTGCCAGTACCTTATTGCGTGATCGCCACCTCAAGCTTGAGTGACTGTGACACTTGTTTGAGAGAGTGGCACCATTATGAAATTCTACGAGTACCATTGCTAGCACTACAGCACAAGAGGGGGCAGCAAGTACTAGACTGACATGAAAAACACGCAAACATGAAAGACAGACAGATAAATGCAGATACATCTGCATTCAACCACATACACACACATCTACACAAACATCCACAGACCATAGTGGTAAAAATAGTGGTAGTGATGTTAGTAGAAGTAATAGTAGTAGTAGTAGAGTAGTAGTGGCCTATCAGCAGTAGTTGTAGTTGTAGTAAAAGTAGTAGTAGTAATAGCAGTAGTAGCTGTAACTGTAGTAGTTATAATAGCATTAGTAATAGCAATTGTAGTACAGTGGTAGGAACAGCTGTGGTAGTGGTGGTAGTGATAGCAGTAATAGTAGAGTTGGTGGTATTGAATGTCCACTAAGTTTACCTATTTGTAGACATACATCACATCCTCCTTAAAATACACGAAATCAGCATACAGCCAAACCCTGATAACAGGACAACACCCTTCGGTTAAATTGGTCACGTCTCAGCGTGGATGATATTCCAGTCTCGTCATGAGCCTTATCTTGATCAAGAACGGTCAGTGCCGTCCAGGGGGAATGTGACGTCGCATGCCAGGTTCGAAGACTGGGCATNAACTATAAAGTACGAAATAAACGAGATCTGCGTGTGTGTCTGCACGATGTGGGTGTTTGCAAGTGTTGTAATAAAAAGGCTGCACAAGACAACAAAATCAGACCAGCAGAAGTTTAAACGATCAAGCCTAGGGCCTGGCTCGGCCTGTTCTCAAATATGCATATATATATATATATATATAAGAGGGTTCCTACCTTACATCTTGCACAGAACAAGAAAACATTAACTTTCACACATCCACATCTAATCTAGATCTAACTCCAACCTTCACTCTAACTTAGCACAGTTACTAGACTAGGCTAGTATCAACTTGGAAATCACACAACTTGGGTACTACTTTCAGTTCCAGGAATAAAATGTTTGTCCACCACCAGGACTCAGAAACACGATAATATCTATATTATAATCCCAAAAATCGAAGTGACAAATAATCCCTGAACATAGAGGATATTCTAACACTCTGGTCGTCCACCACCAGGATTCAGAAACAATATATTCCCAAAAGTCGAAGTAAACAATTCTTGAGTGCAGAGGGTAATCCGACACTGTAGCTTTTCGTCCATCTTTAACCTTAACCTCAACTTCAACCGTAACCGCCCAGCACTCGCCTCCAAGGTCCTTGATGCACGCAGTTGCGTTGCTTCGTCTCTTAGCTTCCACTACACGTGGGCTACTTTCTGTCCTAACCACAAGTTAGGTACAGCAAATGATATTCAATTGTGCAAATGCACATGGGCAATACAGTTACCCTAGAACTTCTTCCAACTACACGTTGGTAAGATTGATATAAGTACTTTATCCCAACTACACGTTGGTCTTTATTATTACATGTATATCAACAGCGGCTTGGACTACACGTCCAGCCCTGAGACTGAGAAAGGATGTTGTGTCCAACAAAGGATAGGATGCAGGATGCAGGCCGGGAGTGGTCTCATGGGTCTCATGGTCCGTTAGTATCAAGTTCTATGGGCATAAATCTCAGCTCCACGAGTGACAGTGATTGGAAGGGACTCGGGTGCGGAGCGTGAGAAGGCTTAAAATTACAGTAATGATTAAAAGAAACGTTAATCGGGTCACGATTAGACTGTTAGAGGCTAAACAATCTGCACAGGTCTTGGAAGTTGCAAGCATCCGGCGACAAACACCCTTCGGTTAAGCTGGTCACGTCTCAGCGTGGATGATATTCCAGTCTCGTCATGAGCCTTATCTAGATCAAGAACGGTCAGTGCCGTCCAGGGGAAATGTGACGTCGCATGCCAGGTTCGAAGACTGGGCATGTTATTAAGGCTGGATTTTATAGCAGATAACCAAAAAGACAACAGACCGGTTTCATGTTATCAGGGTTTATACGGTGGATGGTCAAAATAACAACACAACAGTTTCATGTTGCCATGGTTTAACGTGGATGACCAAAAGAACCATACAACAGTGTGGCAGATGACCAAAAAGAACAACACAGCACTTTCATGCTATCAGGTTTTAAGGTACATGATCCAACGACTACTCACTTGGTCCATCAGGAATGAATGTTGTGGGTCGCGTAGTGGTTGTGGTAGGCGGTGCTGGAAAGAAATCGAGATGTAAATAATCAGGCTAATTTTCCATTCCTTTCACACAGTACACTTAGTGGTGGTTCTGACACTAAACAAAATGTTATGGTTCGATCCAGGCCATTGTATTTTACTGCGAGACCCATGCATTGTACGGCCAAAAACATCAGTTAACCAACCAGTATGTTAATAACTTAATGTTAATCATTGAGGATTTAGGTATAAAGACCCATCCCAGTGGTTACAATCTACTCCACTCTCGCCCAAACACGTTTTGCTTCTTTGTTACATCTATCAGTTCGGTCGTGCCTTTTCATTGGACTAAGTAACCGCATTCTCTTCAATGTTGATTTCAAGGCGTCTGTCCTGGTACAATAAACATTACCACGCAACTTACGTTGAACAATAAGCCTGGTCTTGCCTCTGCCTGAAGGTTTCAGTCCATTCCTGCCAATGCAGATATAATGAGCGCTCTGCTCTGGGGACACAGACTGCAGTGTGTACGTATTGCCTTTACCCAGGGCTGGAGAAGCAAGGAACACAAAAAAGATAAACCATTAGTATAATGAGAATTCCATGAAAGAGAGCCAGCGGCGCGACCAAAAGGCAAGAAATATAAAATAGGATACATTGATCAATACATGCACGTTTTTTTAAGTTGCTTTCCCTTGGCACTGCTCTACACATTTCTGTCAAGTTTGCGTGGAGCGAGGTGAAAGAAGGCTCGTCCATACAATATCATAAACTTATTTACAATTTATCTATGCACCAAACATTAATGAAATGATAATATTGTGGACCCTCTTTTTATAACAAGATAGACCCAAATGTTCTGCTGGAACTGACAGGTGCCCACTGGCCCAGACCCACGATGAACTTACGCTTACGACACAAACACCAGCTATCAGTTATGTAGACCAACTCACCGACGTGACACGAATATTATTTGACTCAGCCCACTCACACTCACCGTATTACCAACCTTATTCATTGGTGGGAAATTCCTTTGGGCCGGTGAGAATTACCACGTCTGTATAACCCCAACGTGCATGCTCAGGTGTACATTTTTATTTTCCCAACGTCCATGATCAGAACCATGTTGCTTTGTCCAAAGTGTCCAAATTAGAACTGTGGCTGTATGCCCGCAACGTCAAGGATTAAACTGTGGCTGTATGCCCTCAACCTCAAGGATAAGAACTGTATGCCCTCCACGTCCGCGATTAGAACTGTCTCTCTATGTCCCAACATTCACGATTAGGACTGCGCCTATATGCCCCCCAACTTCTACAATTAGAACTGAGTCTCTACACCTTCAACATCCACGTCTAGAACTGCATCTCTATGCCCTCAACGTCCACCATTAGAACTAAGTCTCTATGCTACCAGTGTCCACGATTAGAACAGCGTCCCCATTGTCCGAAAGATCATGATTAGGATCAAGTCTCTGTTTCCTCAACACCCATGTTCAAACCACGTCTCTAAGTCCCCAATAGCCTTGAAAACAACAACAACAACAACAACAACAACAACAACAACAACAACAACAACAACAACAACGTCCATAATCAGAGCCACGTCAAAATGCCCAAGAACTACTACTTACATGTGTATATACATTGTATATATATACTAATAAAGTCTGGGATTTGAACCACGTCTCACCATACACAATAAGTAGACACGGTTATCTTTAAAGGTTGGATGTGAGTAAGCTGAGTCAGACTAAAGATCACATAGGGAAATTCCGCAGCTGATTGATTCCCACTGGGAGAGGAGACGAACGAAGAAAGAGTGGCTAGACGTCAGAGATGAAGTCTCGAGAGCTCGCTACAGTCTGTCTGACAGCTGGGCCAGTTTCGAATCGCCCACAAGTCTATAGTTTTCAATCATAAAGAAGTTAGAGGGAAAGGGGTATAATCTGATCTAAGGTTCCCACCACTTTATGAGCGAATTTAAAAGGAAGAATATAAACCGATGGCATCTCTCTGCTCGATATTTTGTTTGAGGAATAATCGCAATAGAAGATACCAGTTTTGTACACGGCACTGCATTGAACTCATGCTGAAGCCGAAATTGCGGAGCTCTGCTATCCCGGGATTCTCTCTTAGTGCTTGATTTAGGGTTAGGGGCAAGGTTAAAGATAGGATTTACGGAAAACAAAGGAAACTTGGGACAGAACCTAGACATTATCATTGTCTAGGAACTATCTCTTGTATGTTTTCTTGTTTCTAAGCCTGCCCCTAACCATAAATAAACTGGAAACGGAAGTGTCCTAAAAAAATGCCCACGTCAGAAATACGCGGCGCCATGATCAGGCAACCTAGGCATATCCTCACATTCAGATTTGAGTTCATGTACGATTCAAGTACGAACAATATTATGAGACTCTCCCAAGGGCCTGCACATGGTGGTTTTAGGGACAGAAGTCAAACCTGGAAGTCCGGCAAATTTCGTGAACAAAGTCAAGAGGTTGACACATGCTCAAATGTACATACACTGATTGGCGGAAGGGATAGCGGGTCGTGTGGAAATGCAACCCTCTATTGCACAGAAAAAAAAATTGTGATTCTTTTGCAACCCTGTTAGACCCCATGAAACTTTTGTCAGCCCACAATACTCTACTTTAGGAAACAATAAGGGATGGTGGGATGTGGCACTTAGAAAATGACAAAACTAACTTACATTCTAAGTCAGCCTTGCCATCGACATATCTTCGTCTATACCAAGTAACTTTTGCTGGTGGGTTGGCCTGGAAGTTGCAAGTCATGTGGACAGTTTCTCCGGCTGTGACCTCTATACGTCTCTGGTAGTGAGAGTCTTGCAGCAGAACCGGCGCCATCGGAGCAGGAGCTGAAACAAGACAGCATTAAGTGTGGTTAAAATAACACTGCAGCACTGGGAAAACATGTGTGGAGAGACAGTTAGTGGTACAGGACACATTGCAGCTAAGGAAGAAATAAAATTTGGCAACTTCTCCGTCCCACCCATTCTCCCCCCCCCCCNACGTAATGTGATCTTACCTTGGAGGTTGCCGAGTGGCAATAACAATAACATTACAATAATTTTATTAGCTCAGATATACATAGTATACATATGAGCAAACGATATAGATAGAGCTAAGCAATTAGTATACGACGAGCATAACATACAGAGGTGCAAAACAAAGACACACACACACACACACACACACACACACACACACACACACACACACACACACACACACACACACACACACACACACACACACACATACAGAGAGAGAGAGAGAGAGAGAGAGAGAGAGAGAGAGAGAGAGAGATAATGAGACAATAACTGAATGGGGTTTCTTTTTTATAATAAAATAAAACCGGTTACTCCATACTTCCTCCTTGAAAAGAAGATAATTACAGTAAACCCATGATAACACGACCATCCCTTGAACCGAGAATGATAGGGGGACTTTATACAGAATTCGCCAGTCACTTTTCGCCTGGCGTGCCAGAAAGAAGTTTATTGTGGTAAGAAGACTGGATGATTCCACGTGTACTAAGAGAATACAAGGGACATAACTTCTTTCATTCTGAAGAAGTCCATTAGAGGTTACAGACCTGTAATTGTACTTTCACTTTGTGGTCCTACCTGTAATTGTATTTTCACTTTGTGGTCCTACAACTTAGGGGGTATATTTCATCTCCCCTTTTCCCTCTTTTGGCATGCCCTGCTTCCAGTAATAAGGGCTCCAGGAGGGGAATTTTGATATCATGGGAATCTGTGTCCATTTTACTTTATTTTACCAGGCACTATTTAGCCCTGGGCTGGAACTGCCAGCTCAAGGGTGTGCTCAGGCGGAAGAGGAGGGGTTTGGCATTGACCAGTGAAAAATGTAGGGTCTGTTTACAAATAGCAACCAAGCTCAAAATTTCAATGGGCTTGCTAGGGTTGGGTAAGTCTTAAAATTTGGGCCACATAATGAGCTTCAATCTGGTATGGGTCTGGGTGAAAGCTAAAACTTTGGGTTCAGAGGGCAGCTCAAAATGTTAATATAGCCCATAGAGGAAAAAAGGG
>JAWQUT010000138.1:1420523-1451813 GCA_033807755.1 Ellobium chinense
ACACACACACACACACACACACACACACACACATACATACATACATACAGTACGTACACTTTTCACCTATATCGTAAAGGTTATCCAACTTGGAACAAAAGGCTAAATGTGGCCATTCCATTCAAAGAGAGTGAGATTTTCTCATGAGGTGGCTCTAGAGCTATCCATACATCGTCCCACAAACATACAGAACTGGCCTGAGGTACTGACATTCGAACGTAAGGAAAGGCTTTCAAAAGAGGCTTATGAAACTCATCAGTAGTGTGGGCGATCGATGATGGATGGACTCATACAGGACATGGGCAGGGGCAAAGACACGGAATGGTAACTCCACTGGTCATAGAATGACAACAATTTTTTTTTTTTTACACAGAATCAGCAGCTATCAAAAGGGATGAAATATTACACTATCTGTAAGCTTAACAATCAATAATGTATATATATAATAAGGGGTTGCATGTGAACATGCTATGCTGTTCCTTCTGCCAATCAGCATGTGGAAATTGGGATATATGTGTCAGCTTCTTGACTATGGAATTTGCCAGTCTTCCTTAGTTCGACAGTTACCCCTATCCATCAGCACAGGCCCATGGGAGAGTTCCGTGTTATTACCCATACTTAGATCATACATAAACTCAAATCTTTTCCTAAAGCATTCTTAGACCGACTTGAAACTGGCACCGCACATACCTGACTGTTTGACTTCGTTCATGGGCAGGTCCCGAGACTCTCCTACATAATGCTTGGCTTAGGGTTAGGGGCAGGATTAGAAAAGAGAATGCACACGTGAGAGATTTACTGGAAGATAACGTCTAGGGACTGTCCCAAGCCTGCTTTTTCTTCCTTAAACTTACCCTTAACACTGTCCATAACCCTAAATCTAGCACTACACGGCGTGTATCAGGATTCTGTCTACGAAATTTGGTAGACTTCCGTACTTCCGTGTTAATATGGGTTCAGTGCAATGAATGGCGTGTGCTAAAAAGCAACCCTTAATTGTCGCCGAAGTTAAAACCATATCCTCAAGTGGAAGGTCAAACACAAAGGTTTACTCAGTTTAAAGTACAGTAACTCCAATAACGTTACGAACCGAAATAAAATCTTGTAATCATTAATAGATACGTGTAATTTATTGTTACTGCACTTTTCAGTGTGTCACAGACAAAAAAAGTTGAACACTTCAAATAAAGTGTTGCAGCCAGTGTGATAGACTCACACATGTGTTAGATATGTATTTTAAAATTTTCAGTTGTGAAATAACCATTTCATCTGGAAATTTGAAATTTGCAGCATTGGCAGACAATGTCCATCTCCTAATGGGTATCAGTATAAATGACTGTAAAAATTTGAATCATCAAAATCTTAATGCGTTGAAATGGAGTAAACTTTTTTCTTTGGGGTAGGGACTTGGGTGTGGNGGGGGGGGGGGGGGGGGGGTAGGGAGAGTGAGGGCATCCGATACAATTATCACTAGGCCACGTTTTTACAGAATTCTATATGTATTCTGGTGATCATAACTTGCAGAGTTTAGTGTAAAACATAAGAAGTTTTACAGCAAAGTTTTAATAATCATCATCCTTAAAATTTTCGAAATATCACACTTTCCGAAGCCATCATAGTTGTGTGCCGAGTGCCACTACCCAGGGAGAATGAGACGAATGCGGTTTATCTTTGGTCAACAATCTAATCCATCAGTGATGCTGGTATGACGTCTACGTCAAGACTTTAATACAGTAAATATTGCACTACGAGGGCCCTTGTGAACTTGTTCAAACAACTGTGTGATCGATACTGCCCAATCTCAGCACCCATGCCGCTATACGGAAGGAAGTCTCGATCATAGATTTGAAATTGGTATTGAAACCACAATATTAGTGTGAGATATCTGTGTATGTGGAAGTAGGCTAACTCGATATTCAAAAACATCCGTAGTGGATTGCTTGTGGTCTTATACTTTCATCTTGATAATTTTATTTCACCGTTATCCCACGCCTTTTATTCATGGGCCATGACACTGTAGAGGAAGTTACTATATCAAAATAGAATTTCCTAAGCATTTAGAAATTATTTCCCTCCCTGGTCTGGAATTATTTATTTAGAATATGACTGATAGTGGCATCTGGCGCCATAGGACCAAGCACGCAGGCGGACGCAGGCAAGCGCGAGAATTCTGTATAGTGTATAGTCCAAGTTGGCACTAATTCAATGGATATCAAACTAAATACCCATCTGTCATATTGTACAGCCGAATTCCTTTAGCAAAATGAAAATAAGGAGGAAAAAAAGTTTATTTATTGTTATGGTGAAAACCAACACAGTATGAGACTGTTGGATGGTGTTTTGATTTGTGGGTATGGATCGTCGTGTGTGTCCTGGTCTACTGAGCTCTGCGGTGGAGATTTAACGTCTTTCATTTCTTCCTGATCTATGGATTCTTTTCTGTCCATTTCTCTCCCAACTCCTACTCAATCTCTTCCCTGATTCTCTTCTCTCTTGCAAATCTCTCTATTTTTCCTCTTTCCTTTTCCCCCTCCCGTGTCTCACGCAGTCTCGTGTTCTGTTTCTATTTCGATACAGACGACTGCCCCGAAGCTCTGAGTGCACATAGGAAAAGCAATCGGCCTTGTCAAGCGCACTGCTTTCTTTTTTCTCTTTCCAGCTAATTTTCAATTTTCTGAGCATGCGATTCAAACCAAAACAAAATCTAAGGCCTTGTTTTTCACCCAGACTGTCCTCGTTTTCTGTCAAACACACTCACAGTCTCACGGATTGAATTTCGCTCGGGACAAGACTTGGGCTCAGATTTTTAATCTCGCATTACATGGGAAGTTGGTTTTTGTTTTTTTTTCACTAAACAAACAGACACTCAGAGCAGCTAAAAGGCTATTTCATCAGAATATGTCAGCAACACATACTGTTTTACTGGAGAAAGAAATGCAAAAGTAACATATGCGAAAGTCGGAAGTTCACATCATCCATTGATTCGGCCCCCCCAAAGAACTGGTCATAGAAAAGTAATACACCTAAACATGCCTTTAAGGGGGTGGGGGGCTTCTTGTTCTCCGAAAATACTCCTTTGTTTTGTTCTGAGTTTCCGATCTAATTCGAGGACACGATAGAACAAAACTACACTACAGTAACTGGATAAAGTACATGGAATTTCAATCGAAAGTATAGGTTGCTTCATCTTAATCTGGCAATGGGGTTAGATTATTTGTGCTCTGAGATCTTGTCCATTTTGCAAAGAGGGGGCATTTGAGGTTGAAAACAGCACTGGTACGATGAAGATATCGCAAGTAGTCTAGGCCTACCTTTCAAGGAAAGACATACTATGAAATGAGACAATATGAAATCATGTCTGATCATCCCACTGCTATTCTTCCGGACATTCAGTTCCTAAACTCATCTCAGCTGGTTGTATGTTCAGTCCCATGGTGCCTGAAAGTAGTCTGCCACAAATATAGTCAGGGCCTAATTACTACATGAAAGACACTCTTGCAAAACGACACTGAGTCAGTTGTAGTCATTCCAAACCTACTCTATCGGACATTCAGTTGACACACCCATCTCACCTGTTTGTATGTTGAGCGTGATGGAATCTGCCACAAACACCTGACCAGTGAGCCGACACTGGTACTCCCCAGCATCCCCGGGATCAAGGTTTTTGATTGTGAGAATGGAGGTGCTCTCCTCAGGGACGTCAATGCGGTACTTCTTGCTGGGTGTGAAGCGCGTGCTCCCAATTGCGATAGGGTAAGGGTCAGACAGCTTGCTCCATATCACCTGCAGAGGAAACAGTCATTGTAAAATCTGTACAGGTTTGAAGGTAGGGTTGGGCAGAACTGAGATCATGTGAACGCAGTCAGTGAACTTAAGGTCAGTTAACTTGAACTAGTTGATCTGAGTTCAGCAATTTCGGGAAGAACCAATCTGAATCAGAATTGTAGCTTTTTTCGGTGCTTGACATGAGCTTTGGTTGTTTTGTTTTTTTTTTGTTTACCCAAATTTCAGTTCAGATCACATCCACCAAGAAAATCGAACCGATTTCATAAAAGGGAAACTAATGTAATCTGGAATCTACTCAATTTCATAGAACTGAGCTAAACTAGATCTTAGGGCTTTTTCCCCTTAGTGAACTGAATTTGATCTGAACAGACCTTTTTGGTGAACTTGCTCAACCCTGTCCAGTACAAGGTTGCTGCTACCAACAAGGATTACGATGAAGAATAAGAATAAGCCCACCACTACCACCACCACCACCACCACCACCACCACCACCACCAACAACAACAACAACAATAACAACAACAACACTTCACTAACGACTTATCGCGTATAGTGATAGAAAGCACCCGAGCACTTGCAATACAAGCTGGGAACCCCCGAGACAGAGTATTCCCAATAGATTTGATTCTATCTCTGGGTTTTTAATTCATATAATGTAATTTTTCGTAAACTTCGTGAAACATGGTTTATCTTGAAAACCAGATGCAGCTGTACCGATGATAATGTCTCTTATGAAAGGAAACAGATTACCCCTCTGGGAAATCCCGTAAACCGGTCTGAGCCCTTTCATCATTTTGATTTGATAGAGTAAAAAGTACGAGGGACTGCGCAAAGCATTTTGGGGTGTGGAAAGATCCACTTCCGACAAATCCACACCTTTCATCTAAAGGTATGGGCTAAGTTGATGGAATTCAGCTTCTAAACAGTGTCACGTGTATATTTATAATGAGGGATGCTGCAAAGATGGCGAAAGTGGCATGACGCATGTGGCCTACTTCAGCTTTACGTATTATAAACAAGAAGACCGTATTTATGTTCATCTATTTATCTACCGTGGCAAGGAATCAATGGCTTTAATGAATGACGTGGGTGCTGAAGAAAGAGGTAGAATGTGCCAATAATATCACCACAAGGGGACTCTTAGAATGGTTAATGAAGTAGCAGCTTCACAAATGAGCAAGTCTGAACATAATTATGGCGGCTTTCCAGGAATAACAGCAATACCACCATAACCAGTGACAACAATGATAGCAACAACAACATCATCATCATCATCATTATCATCAACAACAACAACAACGACAACGACAACGACAACGACAACGACAACAAAAGAGCATATCTAGTATAAGTACCAGTAAAAATTGAGAACGTTCATCACGAAATAGGATGGAATCAATGCGTATACAATGCTAGCTGCATGTTTATCTTCAGTGAAGCTTACAAATGATAGACGCTTGATTTTCAAACCTTGCAGGTATTGTTTTGTTTTAATTAAAGAACATTGGCATGGTTAAGTTATGCTAAAGTATTCCATACAGGCGGAGGTGCTCTAGGGAATCTCGCTGTAGACTTATTTTGGTAAAATTAATAGATGCAGTGCTGACTGTAGTAACAATGACAGTTAATAAAATCCTGTTTCTTTGACCGCTAACTGCTAACTGGGTCTTCTATTGCGGACGATACGGACAAAACTTACAGCTTCCTATTCCATTTGGAACAAGATTTGAGATTCAGACAACAGTTAGCAGAACATAGTGTCACAATATACTACGGTCATATGTTTTTCACCCACCGTTTTTGTGAAAATTATAAGGAAAATAGCGTATACGTCCATTTCCATGTACTCTCACCCCCCCCCCCCCCCCCCCCCCCCCCCCCNGAGCCCAAACACAGATTAACAACTGCAGATTGTTATAGAAACTAGCCGGGTCATTCTGTTATGTTTACATGACGTGAATATTACGTGCACTTAATCAGTTGCTATTGTGAGTCAGTCTGTCCATTGTCCACACTAGCATTCAATGACCTTAACAAAGGGATTATGACCATAAACGTATGTCTCTTTTGATGTCTGTGTTAACCCACGTCAAATGGGAAACTGAGTTAAGTCAGTGGTGAACCGAGTCGGTCGATACAAGAGTCTAAACACTTGTCATAAACAGCAGGTACTTGAGATGTGGACAATTACAAAGCTGAATGAATGAGTAATGGGTAAGCCTAGCGCAGTCACAGCAGTTGATATGTGGGAAAAGCTGTTAGTGAAGATTAGAGGAGGAGGAGGAAGGGGAGGAGGAGGAGGATGTGCAGAAGAGGCTGTGGTGAGGGTGAAGGAGCATCCCGATGCTTTACTGCTTGGCCTCATGAATGTATGTAAAACAGCTAATGAAAAATTGAACTCATTTGAGCTGAAGTGGAGAGCAGTATGTCTGGGAGGGACAAGAGACATACAAGATATAGCGGAGAGGACAATGAACTCACAAGATAAGTGGAGTTAAGGACAGAGATGCACATAGAGAAATCGGAGTAGAAAAGACATACACGAATGAAATGATAAGGGAAAAACAAAAGCGAACAATAAAAGAATATCAAGAAAGAAGAAGAGTATGTACATTAAAAAAAAGTCCTTCGAATTGCACTTAAAACGGCAACAATTAACTAAACGTAAATGGGTATTAAAACTTATATGAAAAATTTTCGAAAGATGAATCTTTGTTCATCAGGCAGTTAGTGTAAACACAATAACACTTAACAAGTTATAATTATATACATTGCAATTTGAATTACTCCAAGTATACACAAGTATACATAGATTCTGCACTGTGTGAGATTTTTATTGCTCATTATTTCCTTTTATGTCCGCTTGGTTTTACTGATGTGCAGCTCTCAGGACATTTGTTAAACTATACTATAACGAAGAAGAGAAGTGATGGAAGGAAGAAGGAAGCATATAAATGGGTTGAGGAGGAAAAGCACACAGATGAATACCACACAGAAAAGGAGAAAGGTAGAAAGAGGAGGAGGAGAACAGGGAGGAAGAGGGAAGGGAGAAAAAGAAGGAAAAGGAAGGTAAGGAGGAAAGATAAAAAAAAAAGGAAACAGAAACGGAGAATACCTTTCGTTTTCCCAGATCTGTAACTTGGCATGTAAGCTCAGCATCCTGACCAATACTGTGAGTGATACGTATTCCTTTCTCCTCCAATGGCGACTGAGATCTTACAGCTGGGGAAACAATATTACCTGATTAAGGTATACACTGAAGAATTCACTTCATATAACAGCGCTTTACCCGAAATATCGGTTAACCCGAAAAAAAAACACCACCCGAAAATCCTAGTATAAGGCCCCCTTTATTAATAGTATCAGCATGGGCACCACTTCTGTGTATGGGACATTAAGTGACTAAAATAAAATTATCTTTAACATGAAGATCCTTGCATTATCACTTTATATGGTGCAGTAGCAATATAGCGGAACAACGTGCACTCCCGCGCAGTGCATGGGGTACTACGGTACATATACCTGTTTACCCGTTGATATGTTGCTCGACGGCTTCACATTACATGGCGACATCAATGAATGGAAAGCAGAATTCGAAATTTTAACCTAATCTGTAAAAAGGGACGAAATGTGGGAAGTGGCCCAAATTTGCTCGTACATTATTAAATGGAATCTTGCATCTTCGGTGAGTAGACATTGACGCTAAACCTCCTCTATCGAATTTCATACAGATAGACGGTTCCGGTAGAACTTCACATACAGGGATTTCGGAGTTTACTGCGTTCGAAAATAACATGCCCCGCCCTCGTTCCAGTCCTATAATATAGCTAATACATGATTGTATACTATTTTGAAGTGTGTTTGGGTCACGGGTGAACACTAGGTTCGCACGTGGAAGTTAGGGACCGATTCAGGCAGTAGGTATTTAAGAATTAAATTGCTGTGAAGTTAGCGTCTCTGTAGTGTAGTGGTAACACGTTCAGACTTGCAAGCTGAGAGACCCTGGTTCGATTCCCGGCAGGGACAGAAATTTTCTATTGTAGGTTTTTTCGGCCCTTCTTCTCAAAATTGATCATTCACAGTAATTTGGTAAAATCCCTGGTGACACACTTCCTTAAAATAATATGTAAGATCTGAAAAATTATCAGACTAAGCTCACCTTCCTCCCCCTTGAATTTAAGAGAAAGAATACTACTATATGCCTTTCCACCCGGTTACATTATGACTGTTAGATTTTTGTTTTTCTACATACTAAATCTTCTCCTCTATCTCTTCCTCCATTTCCTATTCTTCTTCCTTATCTTTGCCACTATCCTCGCCACTTTCTCGTCTTAACCCAAGGTGATGCTGTAGTGATCAACGCCTGTGACTCCTATCGTCACCATAGCGCGTTGTCGTTACCATGGCGACCAGGTCAAGTAATCGCAAGAGCTCATAACTCCTTCCTGCCCCCGTGTTCAATGTCCCCAGCGCAAACAGTCCAAGCCTCACAGGGAGATCTCATGAATAGCTGGGTGCATGTCCAAGTTATTGCCAAGACAGTTGACTCACTGATGGCGGAGCCAATATCCAGGAGCAATTTGAGAAGGGTTGCGAAGGGATGAAATGTTTGCCATCACGGCGGCTGCCATCCTTGAAAATTGGACATGAATCCAGGATCTCGCCACACATAAAACTGGAAGATTGTCGGTAATTTTCCATTTGCCAAGAAACTCACCGAGGCGCGAGGTGATAACTCGAAGAAAGTAACTATAACAGATCGACTTCACAACTTCTGTTACGATTTCTCTCCTCATTTATTTTCACCCTCTCCCGCTGCATTCCTTTCACCTCTATCTCAGCACCATATGACAGTTGGACACTTTATAGACGGCTCTTGTGATAGGAAGGAAATAACTATAACAGATCGACTTCACAACTTCTGTTATGATTTCTCTCCTCATTTATTTTCATCTTTTCCGCTGCATTCCTTTCACTTTCACTTCTTTCTCAGGACCATATGAAAGGTGGACACTATATAGACAGCTGTTGTTTGGTCGTTTCCTTTTCATCCCATTTATCTCTATTTATCATTTCTACTACAGACGACTAAGTTTAATCATAATCCACCTAAACTTCCGTGTAGTAGACTACCATTTAATGATAGCATCATTGATGAGTAACTTCATAAAGCATATTTATGAATTAAAGTTACTGGATATTTGTAACTTTATCTTGCTCTGCAAGCTCTTGGCATTAAACAGCCGCAAGTATATCTTACTTTACTCAGGATGAATTATTCTGTGGGCTCATGCCTGTATCTAACTTCCGATCATTTTTAANTTAAAATTATTAAAAATGCTCTAAATTATACATGAATAATGTACTTTTGTTTTGCCTTGTTATGTAGTAATTTTAGAAAGATCTAGGCTTAAGAACTTACCCAGCTGCGTTGAAGGCTTCTCTCCAGTCCTCCATTGTCATACAATTGGTACCAGACGAATGTGTGTTGTCTCAAAAACGAAAAAGTGCAATACTACACACCAGCAAAAACACGGTTTCTTGTAAGAAAAGTGGGAGTGTAGTTAATCCCACATCGTACAGGAAGGTTTTTTTCCTATTAGAAAGTAGGGGTGCAGATGCTCCCGCATCGTACTAAGAGGATGGGAACCTTTCTTCCTCTATAAAAAGTCGGGGTGCAGAGAATCCCACATGATACTTGGAAGGTGGAAAAATTAATCACTATATTATGAAGTCGGGGTGCAGATGATCCCGCATCGTACTCGAATAGGGGCATTTTGCATCGTACGGCGAGGGTTAATGTTCCCCCGCTGAAGCATCCGGGTTCATAAAACTCCACGTTTGCAGGATAAAAACCTTCATCTTTATTGATAAACCTTGAAAAAGAGGGCTGGGATTCTGGCGTCATTTTGTTCCACAAAAGAACTGCCGAACACATAGCTATTTTTATCATTCCATCCATCAGTCCCGCCAGTCTAATTATCTTCCCGGAAGCTTCATAGAGATGAGTCCCATTTCAGCTTAATTCTGGTGCTTTCCTTAATGGTCAATATTCTAATTATTGTTCATTAGATGATCATCCTGTTTCTGTAACTAGTCGGGAGGACATTAGCCCTTGGTTATCGTCATTAGAAACAAAAAACAAGCCTTAATGTAGTAAATTTAGGATCTGATGGTGAAGCATTATTGGTATTATTATCAACGGCAACAGCACTGTTACCACCGAGATCACAATCTCTGTTTTTACCACTGAAGCAACATCAGTATCACCAGCAACAGGCGCAAATAACATACAGATAAACAACGACATGCCATTATCATTACCATCTTCACCACCACCACCACTACCACCACCACCACCAACAACAACAATAACAACAACAACAACAACAACAACAAAATAACACAAATAACAACAAGAGCAACAACAACAACAGCAACAATAATAACCAGCAACGACAACAACAAAAATAACAATAACAACAACAACGACAACAACAACAAGAAAGACTATAACAACCCGAACAACGATTGGCACAAAAAAGGTTTCACTAACTTAACTTTTATATTGAACTAGGGTGACCACATATTTGTCAGCGAGGTGAAAACGTGCAAATAACTGATCACGTCACTTTCCCCACTCAGTTTGGGCTGTCAGTTCCGTCACGTGACCAAGGGATTGTCGCTTACACGTTGGTTTATTTACGTGCTCTGCCCATGCCGGGCTGCTTTTGATGAATGGCAAGCAGCCATGCATGCGCAGTGCATGTAAACAAATCCACGGGTGAGCGACAATCCCTTGGTCACAGGACGGATCTGAAAATGCCTAATTTGTTAGCGGGATAAAAGAGTTAGTAGCAATATATCGTCACGATCATTCCACATTTGCCCAAGTCCATTTTTGAGGTTTCGAGATATTTAGCGATCTCAACCTGTTGCTCAAGCAAAACAATGAGGCAGATCTTGTTTAGCTTGTAAAATTGGGATAGCCTAAGCTAACGAGTGAAAAGTCTACATTTGTTTTAATATGAAAAGATAAATAGAAGATTATAGTAATATAAACAACTCCAATCATGAAAAAAACAACAACAGGCTACTAAGTGTGACGATATATTATGCAGGATACCCAATGGTGAGATCACTATATAGCTCTACCTAATCTTTACTGCTTGAGAAGATAATGTATACAAACCTGGCCCGCGGCAGCATCAACGGTAAACATAAAAGGGCATCGGATGGAACTTTCCTGTCCTTTTCTTTGATTTGTTCTAGAGTTGCTGTCACTGCACCCACGATTAAATTAAACTAGACCTAATCACTCCGTTTATCTTATTCGTTTACTCTCTCCTAAACATGTTGAAATCTTGCCGCGTCCTCCATGAGCCTTGAGGTAAAGGAAATAATCTGATGAGAAATATGTGTCTGAGCGCACTTGTGAATAACATGTAAATGTGGAGAGATGTTGTATTATTGCATAGATTTCCATGCCTTGCGCTGAAGTATACAGTTTGACACTCGTTGTTTTATTTTATCTGCCATGACCGAGCTTTTCGCATGTTGGCCAAAACATGCTTTTACATCATTTGCTGATATCGATCGCAAGAGAAGTTCACTTATGATACTAGTTTATATAGCTCATCAAAGCTGTGTTTTAGTTTTTTAAAGGCTTCATAAGCATGTTGTTGTCTTTTGACAATGTGGTAAATAATCAAACCTTGCAAACTGAACTCCTAAGATTGTGTAAAAAATTTTGGTCAGACAGAATTAACAAATAATGTTGACGAAAGGTACCATGACAACAATGCCAAGCTCAGTCCGACAGATGAAACAAAAAGGTTTGTCAAAACTACTAAGATTAGATAATTAGTCCAGTTTTAGAGGATTTGCTTACCCTAGACAATTTCATTCTCCGACAAAATTTAACGTCAGCATAGCATCTGGCAAAAAAGTGTGCGAGGAAGTCTGAAAGGAGACATTCTGAGCAAGAAGCTCCTGTTTAAGACTTTGAGTCACTTATAAAGATAATCACTTGTGTAATGTTGTGTTTAAATATAGTCTAGACCTTGGGGCAAATCCTCACTCCCTTGGTTACATGGCATCCTTGAATTTTAAGGCCAGTAAGTCTTGGGTTACTACTGTATATCCCTTTTGGTAGTCTACTGCGCAAAATAATATCAAAAGTTAATTTTACCTT
Source organism: Ellobium chinense (assembly GCA_033807755.1). Lineage (NCBI taxonomy): Eukaryota > Metazoa > Mollusca > Gastropoda > Ellobiida > Ellobiidae > Ellobium > Ellobium chinense. Next base: position 1,432,504 of record JAWQUT010000138.1, read on the forward strand.
CATTGTGCACAAGCATACAACAGTAAACTTGTTGCCACAAGATTTAAGTGCGTCACTCATTGTGTAAAGTTGATCGGCACACAAAAGCATCGCGGATTAAGGCTGCATAATGTTGTATCTAAGTTAAATATTGCACTGAATATAGAAAATGTGAAACGAAGTATGAGGCTTGATCGATGGTCCTATAGAAAGGAAATGGTACTATAACTTGCCATAAACTTCAAGTCACTGGAAAATCAATTTTGTTCAAGCCATACTTCCTCTCTTTACAGTGACTACCAAAGCATAGAGAAATTTTTTTTAAAAAGGCTCATATTTGGAAGCGTGGCCAAGAAAACCCTGTAATTCTCATCCTGCAACATGTCAAAAACTACAAATATGCCAACATCACAAAGTCAAGTCTTACCTTCATTGTGTAAGAGCAGGCAAAGCACAAACAACGCCAGTTGTAATCTCCGAATGATCACATCCAATGTGCTATAGGCACTCCTTAGAGTTCGTTGAGCTTTTTGAGAGTCCATTTCTGTGATCTATCGTGAGTGGACAGAAGCTGGCCAGGGCTTCAAGCCCCGTGCAGATCTAACGTAATGAACACGAACTTGAGAGACGCCTACTTTTCCTCTGTCCACAGACTGACGGATTGGTTGACTAGCCAACTTGAGACTTCCAACTACTTTCTCTCCGAACTCAAGACAAGTTCGTTCTTCAAACACTGTAATCAGATTAGCGTATCTAAAAGGTAGAAACCAGACAGTTCAAATAATCCGACAAAGAGTTTAAGTTTGAATACAATTGTCTACAGCAAGGGTATTAATGTAGGCAATTGAAAACATGTGTAAATGGCCTGGAGGAGAGGATTATTACTGAGGCTTGGGGCTAGGCAGTCGGAAAGGAAATTCGTTACCAGAGGAAAGACAGTATTTTTCACAGGGCAAGTTGATACCCTATAGCCAGCCACATTAAATACCTGATCAATGCCTCAAGAAAATGTAACACTTTAACAATGAATGTGGGTGGCTGTAACATGCGCAGACCCATTACTTACTGGTATGAATTACGCAGCTTAAAGGTCAAAGCTTTTAACGCTAAACATCTCTCTTGTCTGCAGTTAGCCGATGTTACTTAGCTGCAGATCATTCAGGTGAATATTTATGGGATTCCGGCATGCTCTTCGCTACTTACCGAATAAAATTAGTGGAATTTTATATAATTACTTCCCAGTTATGTTCAATATTTCTTTCGTTAATGAGCCCTTTTCGTTTTTTTCCTCTACTGTTTTATACTCTGAATGGAATAGATACAGCTTCAACGGGTAGATACAGTATATTGAATTTCGGGGTCAGACTTTACTGCTGCAAACCTGACCAAGCAACCGAGAACATTTGAACCAGGCCCGTAACGTCTAATATCTAAAATAGGCAGTTCCTTTATTTATAAGACATTAATGGAAAATACCAAAAACAGCGGAAATGTCAAAATTGTTTGTCTACTCCTTGTGAACAAGAAGGTCAGGAAGTTACAAAAGTAGGTCTCTACTTGAGAACGTTTTCCCTGCGATCTTACTGCTGTCTTTTTCGTAGTGAGCGAGTGTCAGCTCGTACACAAGTTGTTTATTATTTACTTTGAATAAAAGGACACTTGCTTCGGTGTCCTAAATAAGAATTTAGCACGACAAGAGGGACACTGACCTCTCGCTGCGAAAGCATTCCATTATTTTGAAGGGAAAATGCACTTTGCTTGCTGAAAAGCCCTTTGCTTTTCCTCAAACAAATGTTTACCGTAGCTTACCTTACACACAGAAATTCTCCTATAAAAAAATGACCAAGGACACATCAATATATCAGTATGTTAAATATTCCTTAAATTAGATTCAGAAATGTTCTTTAGAGAAACTGAGCTCTACACTTGGCGTGATATGCAGTATAAGTTGATTTATCCGTTCCTCTGAAAAACTTTTTAACTTCACACGCTCGTGAGTTTCGCGGTGGAGGCGGAGTCGAGTGCCCTCTTCCTGAGCTAGTGAGGCGTTGTAACGAACTTGATTAGATTATTCGCGTAATAAATTTACGCACCGTCATGGAAAGACGCGGGAAATGAACATCCCGAGGACCTAGGAGAGTGATTAAGCAATGAAGTGCGCGTATTCGTGAGCATGTGAGACAGACCCTGATCGTGTATTCATATGTGTGTGCGCACGTGCTGTGAGTAGAGGGAGGGAGAGCTGCTGCTCTTGTGAATTTGTGTTTACATCAAGATGTAGGAGGATGACTAAATGGCACTTCCGTATGTGCGTGCTATGCACTATTTACATCCTGGTCCCACATTTGTTTTCCTCCCCCGTATTCTCACAACCCCATCGTATGATGCCTTACTACTCTCAGAGCAAAGAACCAACGTGGGTACAGAGGCATACTGTCAGCACCCCCAGACGACAATCCCCCAATTGTAGTACGTGTCTCGAACAGGATACAGACTGGTCGGGGCTAGGGCAAACCTCCCTCAGATTCCCAGAATTTTTCTATTTTAAAACAGAAAATATCATACAGTACATACTATACTATAATATCTTAACAGATTGATTTAATTCACTCATGTCTTAAGGGTGACAATTTCATGGTTTCGCGCTGGCCGGGGAGAAATGAAGAGAATTTTTCCAAAACTCGGGAAGTGGACTTGGAATGCGCTCAAATAGAGAGGAAAAACCTCAAACAATTGCTCTTCCCCGTTGTATCCTTATTTACTTAAAATGTCATGACTCGTAAGTGAATTCAGATATCAAGCTCTACTTTATTTTAATTAGATTAAACAACAATTGCATCTCTGAATAGACCACTAACTCATATATCAAGGAGAGTACCCTTACAGAGTTTTTGGAAAAGCACTTTTCAATTATTGAACACGAAGTTAAGATGATTGTGTTCTCTTGAGACTACGTCCGTCAGGTTTGTAATTTCGTGAAAGTTTATGTTCATGTAATACACATTCCACAGTCTGGAATTCCGTTCATTTCACAGTGTGACGTATCATTAAAGGTGGAAGAGGCAGCCGCATTCAGTGGTGGAAATCCACGTCCAGGACGTCACAGACATTACTCTGTGACTAAATACATTAATCATGGTCAATAGATCGGGGGAATTTTCCATTGTCTAGACATAGAAATGCAAGAAAAATGTAGAATATTAAAAATGCTGCTTGCATTTAATTACATAAATAAAATATGATCATCTTGTTAATATCGAAAAAGCCCTCTTAAATCTCTCCGGAAATTGGATAAAAGATTTCCATTCCCCGTGGTTTTCTACTGATCCTTTAAGGAAAAAAAAAAAACGTAATAGATTTCAGTCTGTTGGATTCTTTCTGTCTCGAACAGAGTGCCACAGACATTAACCATCGGGATCTTGCGGATTTTGTCGCGACGTATTTTCTGACTATGGCAGGAGCTCTTAAGGAGTGGAGTATGGGAGGGATGGAATTTTTTTTTTTTTTTGATGGAGGAGGGTAGTGTTGGGTCTGTTATTGTTCATTATGTTTTTACAGAGGTATAATCTGTCAATTAAATTAGATGAATAGATATCTGCTCTATACACGGCGAAGAAAAATAATAAGGCCATAGTTTTGTGTAAGGCTGATATAATTTTTCTTCAGATACTTTTCCTCAGATATGTACCTTTTCTTACAAATTCTCAGACAGATTACATTCTGAGTGACATCCGATTGTATGCAGTGATGATTTTTTACGAGCGTAAATCAGGAACTCTCCAAATTAAACAAAAAATTATGAAAACCGTATATTGCTCATGACCCAGACGTGTTCTCGTGTGAAATCACATTATACCTGAAACAGTAGCTGGAGTCGTAAATTCAACGGCGACAAAACCATTTCACGAAATTATCGGGATCACCACGGACCAAGTGTAAATGGATACCTGAGAACGAATGCAACTGAACTTTCTGAAAAAGGTTCTCGGTGTAAAAACAAGTAGAGCGAATTCTTTTGTGCTAGGTGAAACGGGTTGCTTACTACTTAGGTTTGATATTGATAAAAAGACGATTGCCTACTGGCTGAAGTTAGTGACAGGTAAAAACACGAAACTATCAAAATGTATGTATGATGCCATATATTATTATCATACTAATAACTTTCTTGAAGTCGGCATGGCTGACAAAGGTGGAATAGACACTGAACAACCTGGGCTTGAGCGAAATCTGGTTAAGCCAAGGACATGCTCTCGACAGCAGAAAGGCTATTTTAGAAATAGAGAGATGACTGAAAGACCAGGTGATAAATAATTGAAGATAAGACATAGAGGTTTCCAGTTAGAGTTGATTCTATAGATGTTTGAAACAGGACCTGAAATTTGAAGACTATTTAAATTTAATACCATACCGTTATATGCAACTCATTGTAAAATTTAGAACAAGCAGCCATAAATTGCCATTTGAAACCGGGAGATGGGAAGGAACTGAAATAATGGAAAGAAAATGCTCCTTTTGTAACCGTCTGGGGGACGAGTTCTACGTATTATACCAATGTAATCACTTTCAGAACGAAAGACGCAGCCTAATTAAAAAAAAAAGATTTTATGTGCACCCTAGTGTTTATAAAACGAAAGAACCTTTCGCATGTAAAAATATGAAATTACTGATGAACCTTGCAAGATATATTGAAATAGTTTTCAGGAAGTTCCAGTAGATATTTGTCGAATAATAGGACGTACAATGTATAGAAAGAGATATTGTATAGTTGCATATGGTATGTGTGATCAAACGTTTCAATTACCATAGACTATTTAATATTTATTGTGCTTTCGCGCTGTTCCGTTGCCATTGTATAATGTATTATGCATTGATCGCCTGTGTACCACAGAGTGGTCTGGGTTTTTCATAAATAAACTTGTACCATAAGCTGTTCAATAAACTTGTTAAACTTGTTAAACTTGTTAAATTTGTTAAACTTATGAGAAGCAGACTGGTCTAACCCAAAAATAAGAAAAACATGAGATTTTTTGCATGCGGGCTGTGGGGGAACATCGTCCATCGATATTTTTCACAATGGAAACACTACCACAAATAGTTGTTATGAAATAAGGGCATGAGTTAACCCACATGGCCAAAAATGAGGCTTTTTTTTTCTTGGCAGAGTGACTTAATCTAGTGCTTTAGTCCACTCTCCCACAAAACAACGCTGGTTAGCCCTCTCTGCCACAAAGTATGTGGCTTAACCTAGTGCTTTAGTCCACTCTCCCACAAAACAACGCTGGTTAGCCCTCTCTGCCACAAAGTATGTGGCTTAGCTCCTTCTGCTTTGCCGTCACTGAGAGAGTAAGTAGGCACCAAACTTCGTAAGTAGGCACCAAACTTCTTCCCTGACACGTTTGGCTTTTTGATTGCTGTAAACCATTGTATATCCAATTGTACAATGAGTGTCATGATTATGACCTGAGCCCTATCGTCATGCTGTTTTCATACAATTATCATTACTTCAAATAATCCAAAACTTTATGGAGATAAAACTCCATGAAATACTACATACATTTACCAACAGATTATGAGTGCGCCTGCAAATCTTTAGAATCAGAGCCTTAGCAAAACAAGATTATCCTCATGACAAGAAGGTAAACATCGACCTGCCAGAATAACGCCTTGGATTAAAGGAAAACTGATCAGTAGAAAAGCCATTTTCAAAGATTTCCACGAAAGCCACTAAACATCAAAAGCAAATTCTACACGAAAATACATATCCCAAGGGCTCATAATCAAGGAGGTGATTTTCAACAGGATGTCTGTTTAATTGTTTGCTTATTTGTTTGTCAATAGTGGCTGAAAGTTATTATGTCTTACTCTACGAAGACTGTTGTCTTGATACTTGTAATCGATATCTTCCTTTCACCAACTGGGCAAATGATCATCAGTGTCATTGTGATTCATAGCTTTTTTTTCAAATTAACTGCTCACACGGTCATATTGGTACACATTTGTAAACTGCTGTTAAATAAGCTGGCAATATGCTTACAAATGCACATGTTGTCTATGTGTTTTATTCTAAAGCTAAAGTACCTGAAGTGTTATTTGAAATCAGCGTGTCTGTAATGCTCATTTAAATGCCTACATACATGTAGTTTTCTATGACTATGTGTTTTTTAGAGTTCTGAAGCGCACAAAACTTTAAAACTTTAAATGCGATATTCTCGAAAGTGAATCTGTGTGGGTTAGATCGGTCTGCTTCTCAGGTATTCAAATATTCTTGAATCTGGGTTAATGGCTCCCAGTTTTCAGGTTGAAATGAACTGATGCGATCCGCCGAGCGCCAGGCAGACAATTGTGACGTAATGTCATTCAGCTGGTAAATTAGTCTGCCGCGCAACGACGAAATATCGTATCATCGTAATTTGGTCATTCCACATTTCTCATTCCACATTTGCCTAAGTCATTTTTTTTTTAGGTTTTGAGAAATTGAAGGCTTTCAACTTGTTGCTCAAAGTGAAACAGTGAGGCAGATGTGGTTTGGCTTGGAAAATTTGGGATATAATAGCGAATCAATACTTTATAACTGTTTTCATAGGAAAAAAAGAAGAAAATGGAAGATCTTAGAAATATAATAAATAACTCAAATCAACAAAACAATGACTTAGGCAAATGTGGAATGAATGTGACGGTGTATGGTGTTTTATTGTTGCACATCAGTACGTGTCGAAAGATCGCCTCATGTTTACGACAAATCATATGAGAACAGAAACGTTTACGTGACTGACATGGTTCCCTGGATCTATTACCTCCATATGGAATCGTAATTCAGCACAAGTTTTAAGGGATGACGGAACACTAGGCATAAGAAGGGTCTATATCTGTTAAAGCAACGCTAAACAGTAAGTCAATCAATCTAAGGTAACCCAGTTTGGTAGGCTGTTGCCGTCAGGCAACATACCAGGAAAAGGGATAGATACTTCTGAATTTCTCCTGTGACAACAGAATCTCAAGTTTGCACAGCTAGTATACATCCCTTCTTCAAAAAATCGTAAAATAATATATTTAAAGATAATCACTTCCTTCACTCATCTTGGATCGGAGAACGTTGCACCAAAGTTTTACATCGATTTATTACATGACTTTCATAATTCTGACCCTGTTGAGATAATTGAGAAACGAGCATGATCTGCAGATATATCGCTATTTTGTTCACAACAACTAAATCGTTCTGGTTCACGTAAAACGTATTCCGCAAAATGAAATGTAAAGACACATGAAATCGCCTAAAACCAGTTTTGTTATCATGGAGAGACGAAATTCCTTATAGAATGGTTAGGATCGCTAGTTTTTTAGCAGCCACATAATACCACCAGTAGCGACCTAAAATTCTGGACGTGGAATACACGGACAAGGACGATATGAAGTTACGGGAGCACTATAGGTCTATTACATAAACCAGTATTTTCTACGTAATTATGAAAGAGTCACTGCTTGCGCAGAAAACTCATGCATCTATATTTTTTTTTCGTATAAGCGTATTCATTCAGGAGTCATATGTTTTAAACACAGTTAATATGCCACTGAATAGACTATTATGCTGATTAACAAAGAGACCATGTGAACGCCTCGAGATGAGCAAATTCTATATCTTAGGCTATGCCTATGGCATTTCAGCTTTCTGACAATCCTACAAATGAAACTGCTGCAGAGTGTAAATTTGCAGACAACATTCTAGTACAGAAATACACAAGGATAGCTCTATAATAACATCAGCACACGTGCTTAAATATGTAGATACTATCGATTGTCAGCATCCCAGCTAGCAACAAAATCTTGGCACAGGAAACACCTCTCGATGTAATCACAGCTTAAGGCATCAAATCACTGTCACTTAATTCTAGATCTAACACAGGTTCGAAGAACGCAACAAACATATTAACCTCCTTCATAAATCTGCGTGGTCTACACTCCAGATACAGACTGGCGCTAGCAGGGCTTTCCCCCCTCTCGCGCTCTGGCACTCCACACATCACCTCCACTGACGCGCCAATAAACGAGATTTCTGTAGCGGTTTTTCCCGGCCTCCCGCTAACCGGAACCCCGGTCTGACAGATCAGCGGTTAATGAGGCGGCCATATCGTCTCCGATCATCGCAGCAATTGTGATCTTGTTTACCCTTTGATTTCTCCCGTTTACTACCGATTCCAATCTTCGTCTTCGTAAGTTTCTCCCCTCTAAATGTTCTATCGCCTCTTCTCTATTTGCACCCACTTCTATGTCTATTTCCCTCAACATGTACATCATATTTTCTCTCTTGCGCTCTCACTTTTACTTTTCTTTGAATGATTCTCTCGATAAATATTTTCTCACCCAATCCATTTCTCTGTCTGTCTGTCTGTCTGTCTGTCTGTCTGTCTGCTCTTGTGTTCGTCCATGATAAGTCTGTCAGTTTGTCCTTGTGTTGCCTATTATATGAATGTCTGTAGTGGCCAATTTTGTCCGTCTGGCTGCTTGTCTGTCTGTTATTTGTCTACCAGCCTGTTTGTCGGCCTGTCGGTAGCTGTGTCTCCTTGTCTTATTTGTAGGTACTCGTATTAGAGTATATATTTGTCTATTTCCATTTCCTTCCTTACGTGAATTGCTTGACACACATCTTGTCTCTTTGTCGTTCTTAAATCCAGCCACTTTTCACACCAGTTTTACCCTCTGTAGGAATTTCTTGTTTTTCTTTGTAGCCAAGCCTACTTTGGGTGGCCTTCTTGTTCTCGCCCCGCTTTTCCTTTCATATCAATTCTCCAGCCCCGGTCAATCTTGCCACGGTGCCCTAACTACTGGCCCATATCCCACTCTTCCTTAGCTAATTTTTCCCTTTTCATCTATCTCCATCCCAATGTCCATTTCCCCGAAGTGTTTGAAATTCATCCTTTCTCTTGTCTGCTTCCGAAAGATTTCTCGCTTCCATTTCCTGCCTTTTTCCCATCCTTAAGATTTGCGTTGCTTCTTGGGTTTCCATACTCTATTTGTCTGTCTGTGTCTTATGACTCGGTTTCTCACTGTACCCCTCGCAATCAGACCCCATCACGTCCTTCTCTGTGCCCAGTTCCCATTTCCCATTTTCCTCTAAGGGCTTTCACATCTTCTCGGAATTTAGTCCTCTGATACTCACCAACAAACATTTTCACACCTCGTTGCTTCTCTTTTCTCTCTTCGGTCGTAGAAGGGAAAAGATAGGGGATGGAAAAAAGTCTTTTCTCTCCTTTTCATTTCCCTCGAGCCGTTCTTGTCTGGGCCTGAAGCCTTATTACAACAACGCACACTCTAGGACCCAAGACCGGACCTCATTTGGGGGGGCCGAAATAAACCGTAGAAAACGTCTTAATGCTTCCCTACCGACGGGCAAACACTAAAAGCATTAGCACCACCTTCTCCATCGATCTATAGAGCTTTACTGTATTGGGAAAAGAAACCGTGGTCGATTTTCATAGTGTTTGGGCAAACTTTTGGGCTGTCAGTCACAGCTGGACATAGTCTGGGTGCCGGAACGGTTCATAGAGTGTTTTCGTGTTGGCAGATGTGTGGGAGGGCGAATTCCAGACAATTATGTTTTTAAAAAAGGAAATAGGTATGGTAAAGATGACTTTGGTTAGGGTTCCTTTTTGTCACTGATGTCAGAGAGACACGAGGGTGAAGACTGTTACAATGTGAGTGATGAAGAAAACAAAAATCTAGTGACAATTGTATACGATTGTTTATTTTTTTTACTATCTATTGCCTACTTCTGAGCTGTATGACAATAGATCTATTCTTATACAAAAATGGTTGGTAGCTGGATCAAGTTTTCATAAGTTTTATATTAAGGCATTTCTACAATTCTAAACTAGCTGAGCACTATGCAACAATTACGCCAGGGGGTCACCTAGCCCAACACTTCTCAGCTACTTCACTGAGTCTCTTTCGAGATCTATTTGTAACTGTCTCTGCTAACCTCGTGCACCGCTGACCCTATCACAGCATCCATCTAAAAGCGCATCCGTCTTTTGAGATAGACGGATGGCAAAAGGAAAGAGACGTTGTGGCCAGATGCTCTGGACTCCAGTAAGACAGCTCATTTACCATACTAAGGGGAAGCGGAAAAAGAATAGCCACCTGAGATTTACTACATCAGGGCAGACTGGAAAGGAAATAGCTACAGGATGACTTCGATTTTGAGAGGAAACAGAATATATGTTTCACAGATTGTATGGTATGCTGATGGAATAACATGCCAGAGAACCATGACTCACAAGTTGGAACGGATATGGATGGTTATAATCAGAACACTTACTCCTCTCAAATTCCATCCTTATAAATCGGATATTACTTGGTATATTGTGTTTTTATTCTGCAGTACTGTAAAAGTTACACTAGCATGGCAATGAAATCAGCAAAACTGAAGGATGTAACTTATATTTGATTTGATCTTTTATCCTTCTCCCTGAGATTGATACTGGTATATGGCTGTGATGTAGACTAGAAGACAGGGGCAATATTTTCTCCGTCAGTTAAAACTGATCTCAGATGGCATTTCAAGCAGAATGCCATGAGAATTCCGTTAATATCTGAAAAGCCCTGAATGTGTAGAAGTTAATTTTGGTTGTTCCTAATTTATTCTTTTAACATAAACCAAAACCTGGTGCTGTAAAATCAAAACTTTTCAGGACTTATCGTAACTGACATGGCATTCTGCTGACATTGCCCCGATCTCCAATTTTAGTAAATCCATTTGACTCTCCAATTCCACCATATTTATTAGTGACGTATGTATAAACATGTAGTAAAATAACAAAGTCCTTTGAGTATTACCTGAAACTCTACATCCAGACCTGTTAATACAAATATTTGTATTTGATTTTTCATTTCAATCCTTCAGGTACCATCTCCTTGAGACCATGTCTTGATTACTGCAACAGGGTTTGCATACAGTTTGCGTGCCTGCTAAGTAGGGCAGAAGCTGGTCTGGAGATGGGTTACTGCCGGGAAGTACTACGACTTTTGTGACTCTAAGGCAACTTCTACTAGCGATGGGTCATTTTGCCATTTATTACGGTTTTCTAGTAAGTGTACATCCATCCATCCATCCATCCATCCAAACAAACAAACAAACAAACAAACAAACAAACAAACAAACAAACATACATACATACATACATACATACATACATACGAGAAGTAGATGTGTGTGTATGTGTCTGTGTGTGTGTGTGTGTGTGTGTGTGTGTGTGTGTGTGTGNNGTGCGTGTGTGTGTGTGTGTGTGTGTGTGTGTGTGTGTGTGTGTGTGTGTGTGTGTGTGTGTGTGTGTGTGTGTGTGTGTGTGTCCCTACTTCATTCCTTCCTTTGTTCTCGATTCCAATCGGCCTGGTTTTTTTTTGTGGGTCATGCCTGGCTCCAAGCCCACGAACCCATGGGGTCATGACGAAGATACAGTAGGTATTTGCGTGCGACCATTGGCCCACAAGGATGCTATGAGACCCCAGCGAAAATCTCTCGGGTTCTCAGGGAGATTAATTTGATATTAATCATTTGGTCTGACAGTTAGTAAACTCATATTTTTCATCACCTTCAATCTGAGAGTAACGTGGACCTCATAGCCTCTGGACTTTTAGACTCAAGTGACGTAAACTCGACCTCAAAGTCATTAAACTTTAAAATAGATATATGACGAATGGTGCGATGGGCGTATGTTACAGTCGCTAAAATGGTGCCAGTGATAAATGTACATTGTCTCCTCTCGCTCATAAGAAATTTAGAAATTAAACCGTCCGAATAGACATATGTATGAAGTGATCAAATCTTGGCCTTAACAGATCCCATGAATCGTATCTCTGGACACTCGACCTACAGTAATACAAATACTGTAAGACAAAGAGTCGATAACCTCAGTGTTTATTTAATACAGGCCTTGGGCAGAAACAGACCCACTGTATATTGTAAAACAAAACCTTATAATATATTATATCTATATCATGCTGAATATGTCATTTTGTTCTTCCCGTATCATATGTGAAAGCGCTGTTTAATAAGCACCTGCTTCAGAAGTCGCGTCGACGTACAAAGTCATAAGGATATACATAACAAAGAGTGTCTTCCTAGGCACTTAGAGACAGCAGACTTTACCTTACAATCTGAATTGCTCCAAAACATGAACTTTCATTTACTAAGAACATTTACTTAGAATTTCATGAATACGCATCTTCTTAAATTCTGGCAAGTCCAGGTGTAACTGTCTATTATTACAATTAATAGACCTGCTAATTGCCTGTATCAGCACAATCTTGGGAATTCAACAAATCATGTGGGTGACAATACAACGAGTTAATGACATATCGAACTGCTGTGGTATTAAATTCAATTCTGAGTAAAGGCGAGTAGAATGATTTTCCTAGTTACCAATCATAAAATTTCCTTGATTTGCAGCATACTGAAAATCTTAGAATATCAATTGTATACTGTTGTTGTTTTTTTGGCAAGGAGTCAGTTTGTCGGGTTTTTTTTGTTTTTTGTTTGTTTTGCTGTCGCTCCCAGATGGGTTTGGTGGGTTATTTGGTGGTATTTATAGTCCCCTAAAGCCGTTGCCATATTCGGAGACTTAAAAACGACCCAAAAATATTTCCCTGGTAGAGAAATATCAAGGATGAAAGACTGATTTTTAGTTACTCAGACAATCTGGAAATCTTGATGTCATATTATGGTGAGCCTCTGTTTAACTCGGCTTGGCATTTGAGTCGGCCTAAAAGGTGCAGAAAATACAAGAGGAATTTCGTGACAGAAAAGCCCATCGAGAGAGAGAGAGAGAGAAAGAGAGAGAGTGAAAGAGAGAGAGAGTGAAAGAGAGAGAGAGAGAGAGAGAGAAGAGAAAGATAGATAGAGCGAGAGAGAGAGAGAGAGAACGAGACAGAGCGAGACACAGAGAGCGAGAGAGAGAGGATGTTTGGCAGCGTCTGTCCCCTGATTTGTTCCCCTTTGTGTACCTGTTGTTTGTCAAGAAGCTCAAGTCAGGCTAACCCTATCTCCCGCCGCCGTCTAATCGCATTACGGGCTAACCCAAAGAGACTCTTAGCGATGTCACTAAGAAGTGATTGTCCCCTGATAACCGCAATCGATAACATCCGAATTAAGGTGATCATAGTGTATTACTCTGGGTTATGGACGGGGATCTTGTAGCCTCTCCTGGCTTCTTTGTTGCTTCTGTAGCTTGTCAAGTTAGTCCATATTTCGTCGCTTGGATGAAACTGCCTGATAAATGCCAAAATTCAGATATCATTTTCATGTTTAAAAAATTTCATTTTCGTAAACATGAACTTAACAAAATGATTTTTTTTTGGAAGCACACTCTCCTGGCTAATGCGTGGCAGCGTGGTCGTGAGGTTTGTGAGTAGTGCTCAGAAACTAAGACCGTCAAGTCTAAGGTTTGTGTGTTCGAATCTTGGACTTCACTTCCTTTTTCTCACTCGACTCAAATATAAATGAGTACCTGGCCTTAGAGCTTGAGGGGCCAGGGCGCAGCACTGCGAGCGACCAGCAATGACTTTTTTCTATGTTTAATTTTTTTCGGATGANCAAAAAGAAAAAGTCATATGCAGTGTAATTATGACACAGTTCGATCTGTTTAGTTAGAGCTTACAGAAATACAGTCAAAATATAGAGTTTTAGTGGCTTCCAGTGGCTTTCCTTAGAGGGAAACAGTCCGATTTTGGGAAAGAACTAAACACGTGCGTGCAATATTGTGGAATGTGCCCTTATCAATATAATATACAATAATACTGATAAGCGCTATCTTATCGATGAATTACATAAAAATACCATTTCACACTTTCGTTTCGTACCATAAAGCTGTTGAAACTAAATAGGTTAGAGACTTCTAATTGGTTGAAAATAACATGTTGTTACATGCGTTAGGAAGACAGTAAAAAATCTGTCCTTTGGATAGATTGCGGAGAATGGGCCCTAGATTTGTGAACCTACCTGCGAATTATTTTACATTCTCTCCTGATTTTGTAAATTAAACCTGAAGTTTAGGTCATTCGCTTCGGTTTCGGTGTGGCCTTCTGTGCGGAGCACTTGTCGTTAAGGAAACTGGTTAGCTTGTTTACACTTTTCGATGTATCGGTTCACAGCTCGAAAACGAACTGCAAGATCTATATTTTGAACATCAATTTTAATAAGCTCATTGAATTCTGCAAATAATTAAAGAAGGCCTAGAGATGTGGAATTTCTTGCAAGTGACAGTAGAGAAAACAGTTTATTGGCTCAAAGAGGGAAATTGGATTAGGCTTCTGTAACCTTAATTTAAAAGGTTTAATAGCTTGTTTAACCAACAGTAATAAAATAAACCATTGGCATCTTCATACTTCGTAATGCAAGGCTCTATTAATTGGAAGTTAATCATGAGGGCATCGTGTTGGCTCTCTTTTGACTTGAATGGATGTTGACTGTAGGAGGAGGGGCATATATAATCGTTAAACTGGTCTCTGCTCGGGTGTCACTAAGAGTTTTAATTATGAGCGGTCCTCTCCTCCCAGTTACATTATTCACAAACAACAGATCAGAGATTTATCTAAGCCTCGAGCCCAGTTCAAAATTCTCAATTCTAAGAGGTCGAGACCGACGATTGCCGGAGAAAGAAAACGAGGAATATGTAAAGACTTCATTAATGAGCAAGTAGGAAAAAGAACTAAAAGCAAAGTTCTCCCATTATTCAACAGGCTTAATAATTATAATTCACTGCCGCTATAACATGCCTTCGGACAAGCGGAGACTTTTCAAAAATACAACATGAAAGAGAGAAAAGCAAATCTGGTCCTCACGTAAGGACCAGGACTGGTCGACGACGGCCATAAATGCATGGTATGATGTTTTCTGTACAAGTATCTTCAAAACCGGCGATACACTTCAAAGTTCTCCACCCTTCGCAATGGGATAGGGTAATCTCTAGAACCATCACCTGTAATGAGTCCCTGGAGTGTTAGTCATTCCATGGTACTTATCTGGAGTAGCATATGACAGGAAATATGGACAGAATACCACATGGATGGATGGATGGATGGATGGATGGATGGATGGATGGATGGATGGATGGATGGATATTCTTTATGACACTGTTCTGAATAGTTCAACAATCTGAAATAGTCGCTTCAATGCAATACCCGATAAATGCCATTCGGATCAAATTTTCGTGTTTCGACGCCTTTGACTTGCCAAAAATGTTGCACATATTTTTTTATATTGTTTCAGAACCTCAGGCGCTAATTTACTTATCAAGATGTCCCGAGCCAAAAAACACATTATTTAAATCTTCCTCCAAATTTTGATACTTAAAATTATGCATCTTGCTGTGTATATTATACATGTATTAAATTTTAATTTTACGAGGGCGCCAGCCGAATCACCCCGATCGGCTGTCCCTATGTTGTAAAGGAAAGTTCCCAAATGAACTGAAATTGAAATCACTTTGTAAGGGCCATATATAAAATATTGTTTCATACTGCATCATAATGCCTGGAAATGAATAATGTAACGCAGTCCTTGACCTTTAGGAACTCGCAGGCCACATGAAAACTCCCCTGAGGGGTCAATGGGTCATTTATTTTGTTTTCTGGGAACGGATAGAGATCAACATACAGGAAGCTGTCCTGTATTTCTCTTACTGTCCTTGTATTTCTTGCAACCTAGGTCCTTGCTGAAGGATTTCAATGAGCGGTCAAACTTTCACGGCCCCCCAGACAGAATCTTATTCCATAATGCCAATTTATTATCCAAGCAGATTTTCTGGAGGTCTGGAAGATTGCATAAATTTTCCACAGTCTGGCAACTTACCATGGATGGCCGGCTAATTATGTTTTCTTGCCCTTCTCTCTCGCCGCAAGCCAGGCAGGACTGATGTATGTGTGTGCAGTGTACAAGGTAAGAGAAGGGCAGGGAGTGGGGTAGAATCTACGGGCTTGTTAGTAAGTCGTTATGTCCTCCAGCACATGGCCTATTCGCTCATTAGCAGTCTGTTAGAGGAGGAGGTGTTTTGTGTGTGTGTGTGTGTGTGTGCGCGTGTGTGTGTGTGTGTGTGTGTGTGTGTGTGTATGTAAGTGTGTGCGTGTATGCGTGTGCGTGTGTGTGTATGTGTATGTGTGTGTGTGTGTGTGTGTGTGTGTGTGTGTGAGAGAGAGAGAGAGAGAGAGTGAGAGAGAGAGAGAGAGAGAGAGAGAAACAAAAAAACAGAGGGACAGAGATAGAGAAAGAGAGAACGCTAGATAGATAGAGACAGAGAAGCTGCGAGAGAGGGATGAAGAGAAATAGAAATAAAAAAGATGTAAAATGTCGGATGGACAGACAGACAGACACACAGACAGGCAGGGATAGATAGATAGATAGATAGATAGATAGATAGATAGATAGATAGATAGATAGATAATAGATAGATAGATAGATAGATAGATAGATAGATAGATAGATAGAAAGACACGTGACAGCCAACATTCTCCGATAACATTATTAAGGTTTGATCCAGTCGTGTAGAAGTGTTGAAAAGAATGCAAAGAAACGATGAGAGAAGGAAAAGTTTGCACATGAACGCTCTTCGTGTGGAAAAAGAATCGATTTATTTGCATAAGGAAATTCCTCTTCCAAAGAACATGCAGAAGGATGCACATTTTAAAGTATGTTCCGTGGGGCTATCGATGAAGAGTTCCCTGCAGCCTATAGAGAAAGCATTAAAGGGATGTTCCGCTAAAAGAACTGGAACATCGAGGGGGGAGTTTCTCTAATATGATCTGAAGCAGATCTAAAACAAGACCCTTATCAAGACGACACCAAGAATTTCTATTCCATTCGCACTGTGTAATTACCGTGCAAGAGAGGGCACACACCAGGAAACAACTCGAAATGAAATACCCACGAGGCAAACCATTTCCGGCGGATTCAAGGGGACGCAATCTAAATTCCATTATTCTGTCGCCGAAGGATGCCGAGAAGCAGCCCCTGCGAATTTGGGTGACAGGATCCGAGAATTGAGCCTCTTCTGTATGAAGGACACGGGCGGGGTAACAGTGTTACTGTGTCCCCTTTTTGATGGTCATTGACAACACACTACACTACCAGAACAAGATGCAATACTCGGCCATGCGTTCAAGAGTGTTTCCCCCATCCTTGCACGTCTCATCGATTGCTCACTCTTGGTGACGAACGCTGGCAAATTAAGTTATTTTTACATGGCTAAATCGGTCTCGAGCTCTCAGCTTAAAATGTCACGTAATCTGTGCGCTTGTATAACCGTCCAGTTCCACCCCTCCCCCTGCTGCCCCCTTCCCCCAGCTGTCCCCTTCCTTCCCAAAATGGCATTTATAACATTAGCTTTTTGGATTCCAGAGATTCGCTATAAACCAGAGATATTATAACCGAACGTGACACACAGTATCAAACATGCAGATTGGCTCTGAGTTGTTGTCTGGACTTTACAGGCAGCTAACGCCTATCCCCACCTTCTCCCGCCCCGCTCACATCATTCCAACGTATGAGGACATGAAAGAATCCCTTAAGTGAAAGCAATTTCCCGCAGACTGTAGCGAATAAATTCATTTTCCTGTAATGGAGAAATCGCCTGATTCTGACAGTACGGGCTTTTACGTCAAGTAAACCCCTAAGAGGGCACCAGGGAAGGGGTTACTTGACTCTTACCGGGACATTTGTGTAAGAAATGCGATGGTTTTGGTCCCGCTGTCAGTGCTCACATCCCATCGATTCCATCGAACCCCGAAGTCGATGACTGGTATTGATTTTGCTGGACCGTTGGAGATAATTATCATTCATGAACAAGAAGCATGTGCCATTTGTTATCTGTCATCTCCACTTCTTCCGGTTTACAATCCCAGGTCTTCTGTAACAAAGGCCGCACGTAACGTGCCCCCTGTGGGGACGTCCTTATTACTATTATTATTATTATTATTATCATCATCATTACCATCATCATTATTATCATCATCATCATCATCATCATCATCATCATCATTATTATATTCGCACATTTCAAGGGAAGGCTCAGACAGAGTATGTTTACGTGTACTTTGGTGTTTCATTAGTAACATGTCCTGTAACACGTCACCTATGACAGAATCCACGTGGTAGGAGAAATATACCGTAGATCAACATAGTTTGTCGCTTTCGTGGTAAATTTTTTTTTTGGTAAAAATCATTCTTTAAGGACCGTGCTCCTGTAGAGTGGGTTCAAAATTTATGCTTCCATTTGTTCTGGTTTGGATCACTGTGTGGATGAATTAATGCCAGCAAGAAAAGAACAGAACTGTCTTTGCAGCCGTCATCAGTATCTAGAAAAGTCCAAGCATGCCCATCATTAAAGTGAATAATATACATTGGAACTTAGGACCTCAAATGTCAAACTGTATGCATTAAAAGAGCCCACACACGTGTAGTAATGCTTTGATCTACGGCCCGTTATTCCGTTATTCTCTCTATCATAATAATTTATTTGGCCACGAACTGCAAACGCGCATCGGTCTTCGCATAGGACCGGCCAGGCTGACGATATGTCATAAATATAATATAAACGTGGCCTGTCCTGTACAAGGACCGACGATATGTAGTATGATTTATACTATCCATGCAAGGTGTGACACTTATTCTAATGTAATGTAGAGACAGAGGGATTAATAAGACTTCGTCTCTTGGACTTCCGGGGGCCCACTGTACGAAGACGGTCGTGTTTTCCTGCGCTCTGGACAAATTGTGCTTTTCATTAAGGATAAACTTTCACACCAGCCAGAATGCCAGTTGAAGGACTTCCTACAACTGTTGAAACTGTGATTCAAGCATTATTAGTGTCCAGTGGCCTATCATCGTTCAAGATTGCGGGAAACCCAAACTCCACGACGATCGTCCTGCGATTCGGTGCAATGGCGGACCACGGTGTGGCCTCACCCATAGCAGTGAGCAGTGATAATAAGGGTTCTCTGCACGCACCCCTCCCAAGCTTCGGTAAGTGGAGCCGAAAGTCCCCAAGCCAGCATTTACGAGATCATAGACGCCTACAATCTTTCCTCACTTCCAAATCAAGTTGTAAACCACCTTTTTTTCATCAATCTTCCGCCATCTTATCCAGCTCACCACCATCACCCTCTAGATGTGTATCGGGTGATCATAACAGTACATCTGAAGGTCATCGTGACTCTGCTACACAAGCGTCCTCCTTGCAAGGTGATTATCATTCATCTGTGATTGTCAACACTCAGACAAGTTCGAAATTGTGCTGCGCTACTGACTCTGCTCTTTACTCACCTTCGTGTGAGCGAGGCAAGGACAC
>JAWQUT010000138.1:1479388-1501968 GCA_033807755.1 Ellobium chinense
CCCCCATCCCCTTTCCCCAAAATCCTTCATGATCGAAAACTCTCTTATTTGAAAAGTGAGGCAACAGAGCAACAGAAGATCATCAGAGGAAGATACCCACGTCTAACAAGTGTTTCGACCCTTTGACTTCCTGGTACTCTTAAGGTACGAGGCCACACTTCGGTCATGATTCCCAAGTGTCCTTCTATTCGTTCACTTCCTTAATTCAAAATCCTCTAATTTTAAAAAGTTAGACAGAGACTGGGATGAAATTTTAGCTCCTTACGAGACAGACCTGATCTACAGTTGATGCTAGTTTCATTGATCTAGACCTAAGTACACTACTTTTCTCACAGCGAAATTGAAGAGATGTCCAAAAAAAATAAAAAAAAGCCAAATTGGCTTTTAGATGCACACCATGCATGCTGTTGTTATATATGTATTTTTAGTTTTTCAGCTTTGACATAAGCATAGCAATTAGCTATTTGAAATTTGCATCATATGAAGATAGCACTCATCTGCTAATTTGAAGTTCACGACAGTTCAGATGTATAACATACTGTATGTGGCAGTCTTTGTAAAAGCGATGCGAGAGAGGCTAAGAATGAGGGAAATAACCATAATCAAACATTTTGCTTTCGAAAGCGACTGTAATTACCTCCCTTCAGTGAGTTAATGTGGCCTCTAACGCGTTTTCTTCTCACAACGAAGAAGGAAGAGGATATTTTCTAAACTACATGAACATTATGTGTACCATCATTGCTGACTATGCTGTTTCTCCAGACTGACCACTAATGCTTTATTTCTAAAGTCATTTATTATCCCTCTTTGCAAGAACAGCAGTTGCTTAACTTTCACCGCCTAAGAAATGTGCTTTGAATGTTGCATAATAGGGTACAACTTTTTTGTATGATAATGCCTTTACTTTCCTATATTGAATTTGTACTGTCTCCCTTCTGCATCATCGTGCACATGCTGTAATGTCCAACAGTTCCTCAATCTGACAATGCACTTACTTCCCCTTGTTGACATTATACCAGTGAGTTCTGACAGCGTCCACACTGGGCCTTTGGTCTGGCACTTGGTCCAGGCATTGGTCAATAAGCTCAAAGGCGATCGGGGGTATGTCAGCATCCGGGGCTCTGGTTTCAAACTGATGGTTGATGTCAGGCCGATAGGGAGGGGACTCGGTGACCTTGATGCGTTCGATGAGCTCTGTGACAACATCGATTTACTGATGAGCTGATTGATTGGTTGATTGGTGTCTTAATTTATTGGTTAATGGATTTTTGTAAACCTTGTAAATCTTGTAGACAACACAGAACAGAGCAGAACTTTGCCACTTCCATGAACATGAAGTCGACATACTCAATACGCATATCGTTTNCTCCTGAAAACTCTTATCAAATCATCCTTTCCCATTTTAACTCCATATTTCCATAAACTTAGTGCACACCGCACTCAGTTTGGATCGAAATGTACTATTAGAGCTACCAAATTTCACATGGTCTAAGTGGAGGCAGATCTAAGGCACTTTCGATTATGAAGTCAGAAACAAAATAGCGGGTTGCAAAGATATGTATATTGATCACATAACTGTGATTTAATTTCATAAAATTTTAAAAAAAAATATCACTGTGTTCTTTTCAGATTTCACGAGAAAGGCTTTAATTCCCTCGGGGATCATTATAGTAGTCTATCATGTACTAATTATCTACAGTGAATTCAAATGAGAGCTTTTTAAGACGTTTCTCCCATTCTGTGATTTTAGGATCTCTGGTCTATGATCTGCCGGGAAGTCTGAAAAGTGAAATCAGTAAATTATAGTGGAAGATGGTAGCGGCCATTGTGTCATCCACAACGAGTCCGTAGCCGCTGCGTGGAATTATTACCTTTGGGTGTTTGATATCTAGTGTCGAACGGTTCAGATCTATGCAAGATCTCCCACAGAACAACGCCATAGCTGTAGATGTCAGCTTTCTGATGATCACTGTGACTTTTGAATTCTTTACCCGTCCGTAATATTTCAGGTGCGGTCCAGAACTTGCCTGTAATGAGAAAACCTTATATTTAATTATATTACAGTTAAACCCGTACATAACAGTTATACAGTATTCAGTAAATATTGTACAGTCATTCAAAGTACTGATGTAACAGGTCAGACCTGTTTTGCTTCCCCTTCCCCCCCTCCCCGTCTTATTCTGGGAGGATGTTGGGCGAGGGAGTAAATCTGGTCTGTTACACCGACGCTAATTGATTCTCTCATATAATCTGTTGTGGCTGGGTGACTGACATATAGAAAGAGCCATGAGATCTCTTTCAGTTGTTTTTTCTTTCTTACGTATCTAAACTAGTTGCAGTGCAAACGTGAATTGAAAATGCACTTGTGCAAGCATAATACGAAAATAACAAGACCCGCTAAATCATACCGCATTAAGAATATTTTCGGATTTTCCACAATACAACCAAAAAAATATCAGCCCACGCGTCATTCATTGAAAGGCAACTAAGACCGGGTGTCGAGAAGGACCAAGCTGCCTTAGTTAAAGTGAATAACAAGCCTTTGTCTGGCCATGAGTTTAATAAGTCAGGGATGGGAGTCACTTGCGTGTGGACTGATTTACTACAAGAATGAGAGAGAGAGAGAGAGAGAGAGAGAGAGAGAGAGAGAGAGAGAGAGAGAGAGAGAGAGAGAGAGAGAGAGAGAGAGAGAGACTTTGATTTTATCCGAAAACAAGGTATGAGGGGAATCAGAAGTGCTTGGTGATTATTTATTTTTTTTTGCCGACTAACGCTTGTTGCATTTTGTAATAATCATAATAAAATATTTTCGTTGTAAGCGTTCTCGTAATAAACGTGTTCTAGTGCAATAATTCCCGCAAATTCGCCTTGAGTTATTTTGGTAGATCTGTTATGGTGATTGGTCGTCAGGCTGCATTTTAATTGCTCTTACATCATTCAAAATCATTTTACCTTTGTATAGCTCATTTTCCGTGAGATTGAAATCTGTCCTTTTGAGAGAATCCAGGCCAAAGTCTCCAAGCTTCAATACCCATCTGTTGTCTACCAAACAGTTGCTGCTTTTCAGGTTACCATGGTAGCGAATGTCGCTCTTGTGGAGATACGTGATGCCCTGTGCGCATGAGATACAAACAAAATATCAACTACAGCTGAGCAACCATAATGATAAATTGTCACATTATAGTAAAGGATAGGCTTGCCTTGTACACCACACAGCATCATCTTGTCACATTTTCAATAGACCATATAATATAAGTCACCATTTTTGCGTTGATGTACAGTGTGTATAATAGGTTTAGCGTCAAGCAAGTAGGTCAAAAAAGGACAAAAAAAATGTCCACATGAATGGGAGTAGAGTCCGCATGAAACTGCACACTTTTTCAGCGTATAGCGCGATTCTTGCAAATTTAGACAGGGGACACAACTCCATTGCAGTAATCTTATAATTTCCCATCTGCCAGTCTCGCTGGAAGTGACAACTGACGGCAACGGTATTAGTGTATATAATAGCAATTCCTCCTGTAGACTGTAAACAGCATTATTAAGCCGCCGAAAGGACGAAAGCCTTTGTTATCTCCATTCTTCCATCCGGCATGGCGGAAACTTATGTAGTAACATTAAGACCCAGATCATCTTTCAACTGTTGACAGAGTACCGCTGCGTTATTGATAAGTCCCTGGCCCTTTGATGAAAACGTTTGTACAGTTCAGAAGCCATTTTTTCTGGCAATTTGTTTCCTTTACGTAATGTCCTAAAGTCCGTCAATCAATTGAGGCGACACATTGATATGGTTGGTGAAAGGGTCAGTGACGGTAGAAAGAATATGGAATGGAACTGATCTGTTCAAGTTCAGCAATCTCGTCATAATGTGATGTCATTTTGGCGGGCGTTGCTTGGAAACGATACTTATGAATCATATTCTTATTATCAACTGTTTCTGGAGGCACAAAAGGACCTTATGCACATTTCCTGTTTGTGCTATTCGACTATAGAGAAAGTAAAAAAATCGATGCAACACAGCATGGGTAGTGGACATATCTACATTTTTCCCCCATAATAATCTTCCTTTCTATTGAAAGATGCCCCCACCCTCACCCTGCCGTCCTACACACAAAATAAAATATTCTCCCGTCTCCTCCTGAGGCTCCCCATTCTCTCCACCCCCCCCCCCCCCCCNAGGGCTCATTTTTCCATGCCGTCCTAGTGCCATCCGAGTATGTCTGCATTATGTCCACCGACATGTCCTCCCTGACATTCTGTCTTATTTTTAATTGTTCATAAAATTGATTTTACTAACACAAACAACATTACAAAAAAGGGAAGAAAGGGGGGGGAAATCTGAAAAATAAATGGGGAATGAGAAAAAAGCAAATTAAAAGGGGAAAAAAGAAAAAAAAAGAACAACCAGGGGGAGGAGGGCGGGGGGAGGGAAACAAAGGGAAAAAGGGGGGGAAATGCAGAAAAGAAAAGAACAAAGAAAAAAGAGAAAAAGAGAGAGAGAAGAAAGAGAACGAAAAAAAAAAGCGGAACAAGACAGACAGGACAAGACAAGACATAAAGAAACAACAAAGCAGCTGCGATCAGCCATCACCCGTTGATCGTACAGCTGTGTCTCATCATCCCCACCATGGACACTCACCATCCTCACCTTGGGCACTTACCATCCCCACCTTGGGCACTCACCACTCCCACCTAGGGCACTCACCATCCCCACCTAGGGCACTCACCATCCCCACCTAGGGCACTCACCACTCCCAAACAGGGCACTCACCATCCACACCTAGAGCACTCACTATCCCAATCAAGCGCACTCATTATCCCCACCTAGGGCACTCACCAAATCATCATCCCCACCTAGGGCACTCACCATCCTCACCTAGGGCACTGACCATCCCCACCTTGGGCACTGGCCATCCTCACCTAGGGCACTCACCATCCCCACCTTGAGCACTTACCATCCTCACCTTGGGCACTCACCATCCCCACCTAGGGCACTCACCATCCCCACGTAGGACACTCATTATCCCCTCCTAGAGCACTCACCATCCCCACTAGTTCCATTAAGGCGTTCATTTTTGGTGCAGCGTAGTGCACCGCACCGCACTTATCCTGCGCGATTACAATCCTAAGAAATATATTATTTATGCATGTTGAACGCAGCTAAAGGTGCAATCAGCACCAATGACCTATGTAATTCTACGAGAGTTAGAGGTCCCACAGTTAATGCTTAACCTTTTCAATGACTTCTGACCCACCCGCGTATAATTATAAAGAATTTATATCCGTTTATATATAATTCATATTTATCCGTCATGTGCCTTACATACATTTGTCATGTCACTGATCAGAGAATTACGGAACATCCAGTCCAGCTTGATGTCATCGTGCTCAATGATGTCCTGCACGCTTCCCTTGGCGCAGTAGGACCACAGGTTGCAAGGGAAGCGGTCGTCTAGGCACACACCAACAAAGATGTTCACGTTCTCGTGGCTCAGATCTCGCATCTGGCAGAGTAAACATTCAGATTCAGATCTTTATTTTTTATTGTAACAATCGCTACAAAAATGGATAAGTAGCTATCTAATGCAATGGGAGCACACATCAGCAGACAGACAGTCAGACAATTAGACAAATCAACGGGCAGGAGGTCATATAATATGGATGTACTTGATAATATGCTAATTCGTGGATAGATAATATTGCGGGATGTTTAAGATCAAATCGCACCGAGGACTTAAAAAGATGTGTCTGAGCAATTTCCTAATTCGAGAAAAATCTCGTTTTACTTTGGCGAAATTAATCCTCAGTATTGATTGGAACTGTTTATAGATGCCTTTTCTTCTATAAGAGAGAGGGGGGGGAGGGGGAGGGAGAATGCCTATTAATAAATCCTTTATAAATCAGTAATCTTCAGATAAATCTGGTGTAATATCAGAGGGCACGAGTTTTCCGCTATCGAGTAATATTGCCCATTGCTTTAGCACTGAAAATTGCGCACCATAAACTAGTGCATAGGTGCTGGTGTGGTCCCTTAATAGAAAATCCAGCAAGGAGACGTCACAGTGAATAGTAGTGAGGGTATGGAGGCAAATCAAGACTATTTCGTTCCAGTTGTTTTCTATTTTATTTTCCCTCTGAGTATCTGACTGCGTTTTATAGGTCTACTGTGACGTCATTTTGAGAACGAAGGGGCCGTCCCCGAGGAAAGCAGAAGTTGTTATCAACAGGCAAGCCAAGATGGCTGCGACTAATGCGGAAGCGACAGGAAACATGCACTGACTTGCGAAAAGTCTTTGCTTTACTTATATCTCT
Source organism: Ellobium chinense (assembly GCA_033807755.1). Lineage (NCBI taxonomy): Eukaryota > Metazoa > Mollusca > Gastropoda > Ellobiida > Ellobiidae > Ellobium > Ellobium chinense. Next base: position 1,485,701 of record JAWQUT010000138.1, read on the forward strand.
GCCTCATTCATTAACATTCGGATCACCGTTGATTCTTGCCACATCCTCCTCCGACACAAGGAGGGTTTCTCGGTGATCGCATGTAACAGAAAGTTAATTTGTGCCGACGGCAAATTTGAAACCGCAAATGAATGCCACCATTGCAGGGGGGTAGCGTAATGGTAGTTAAATAGTCATTGACTACCACTTCAAAAAGGAAGGCCTCACAAGATGTTAAAAGGAAAAACACAGATAGCAGAAAATAATTGAAATAAGAAAGGCCTGCGTTCATCAGCCTTATGAATTCTCAGCTTAGAAGACTGAACAAAATAAAAAAGTCATTTCACATTTTTTACTATAAAAGGCAACCCCTAAAGCCGCGCCTCTTCTACCGTACTAGTCTAGTGCCATATCAAAAGAAAGGCGACTGCACCCTGACTGAGCCCCAAACGCAGTTCAGCCTTGGCTAGCCCAGTAGTCACTTCGAAAATTTGACTACACAGGGTAACTCGTGGGCAGCTCCTCTTCTACTGTATTATACGCAAAAATCATCACTTGAACCCAGACTGAGCCCCAAAGGCATCCCGGAGTAGTGTTAAAATTTCCATGCCTATAGACCTAGGCAAAAATCAAAATGCCTACGGAAGACAAACGAGGTCAGACGACTGACTCTCTCCTTTCCCATTGGCCGAAGTTCAATAAAAGTCGTGTGTGTTAGCCAGCTAAAGCTTGCATCATCCCGGTGCCAGGGTTGCCAGACTTGGCTCTTTTGGATATTTCTCGTTTTATAAATCTCTTGGGTCTCAAACAACTGATTTGCTCTTTTGACTATTTTTTTGGCTCAAACAATCAGGTTAAAACTGACTAATTTTTCAAATAAAAAATACTTCTGCTTCTCTCAGAATAGTATCTCAAATGATCAGGCTTCTGTCATGGTCGCCCGGCGAACACGGATAAAAAAAATGATCTCATTTGACACTTAGTTCCTATGATGTCGCTCTGGTGTATGTAGAAAGATTTATGATAACTATAATACCCACCTATATCCAATACACAAGCAGGTTGTGGAAAAATTCTTTTAAATAAAATTCTGACTCTAGTAGGCCCATTCCGAACATGGTTTGGCTCATTTTTGGCGCGTCTGCATATGCGATTTGGTTTCGGCTTACAAAAAAAGTCTGACAACCTTGCTCGGTGCGTCTAACATAGGTCTAGACTAGATCTTTGTCAAGAGTTGGACCCTAGACAATTTGAGACCGTGTGTTTTGGCAAGATGAACTCAATGGACCTCCTAACAAACGTGAATGTTGTTTTGAAAGCAGCCAATGTTGCCTGCAAGCTCTGTTTTAGAATCTCATGAAGAAAAATAAAATAGACCAGACAAGCTCAACTATGAACCAGACACGAACATGAAATATGATTTACCTAGCGATGGAAGTAAAGCTGATCATTAAAACTATTCCTTCAACGACATCTTCATAATATTTTTACCCACATAAAAGACGTGTCAGTTTTATCTACAATGAGTAAACATAAAGTGAATACAATTAATACAGTGCTGTTAAGGTTGAGTTAGTTGTTGTTGTCTTTGTTGTGGTATTGTCATGATACTTTACTGATGTTATCATGCGCTCTTGGTATAGATGGTGCAGCAAATATTAGTCGTATAATACCTCGTTTGTCTTCCGCACTTTTATCCAACGAAAATGTAGGATGACCAAAAGGCAGCAGTGCGATGATTTGCGTAGCCAATGTGCAGATTTGCCTAGCTGGTTTCGACCCCCGCGCTACGCCCCTGCACCATTGTGTGAGCTTCCGATCAAGGTTGTCATTTGTTTTTGTTTTTCGAAGGAAGCCAAATCGCATTAGAAAAAGAGCCGTAAAAGAGCCAAACCAAGAGCCAAGTGAGAGCCAAACCATGTCTGGAAAGTTACAGAGAAATGGTAGCACTTATTTTTTTCAAAGGAAAGTTATTTTGACCTAAAGTCTGTTGAGAGTCAAGGAGCCAGTCAGTCATTTGGGAGCCTTCAAAAAGAGCCAAAAATCCTAAAGAGCCAAGGCAAATCTGGTAACCTAAGGATTGGAACTTGTTACATTGTCTAACTCTAAACCATAAACTATAAGCTTCACCCACAAATGGTCCAGACTTCGCTCCCTGGCTGTCTGAGACTAGAAAGACAAATATGAAAGAAACAGAAACGCACCCTTGGTAAGGGTATAATTAATTAATTATAATGACTTCATAAGTGAGCCCTTGTACTTTCAACAAAACCCTTACAAGTTCCGGCTTTCATGAAAGAATAGGGAGGGGGCTTATAGTACAGTGTAGCCAATAACCCTTCAATAAATCAGATGAGGTCAACATCTATCTACAGAGGACAAAGAAATCATAATATTATGTGGTACTGTAGCATGTTTATGACAAACAGTCGATAATTCATTAACCACATAAAGACAGGAAGAAGCAAAACATTCTGTGTGGTAATAAGCACAGTCTCCGTTAATTAGCTCCATCACCGGCTCTCAAGGTGCTGAATTAGAGCTAATCTGGAGAGTCTTCTTTTGTCTGGTGTGGACAAACTGAATCATCAGTTGTCTTATGGCTCCAGAGGAGACTTTTTAACCGACATAGAACAATCAGTTGTAAATCTTCTGTACGCTGGTCGAGGCCTGATTAAGGGAAATTAGGTGCTGAATTAGGGCTAATCTGGAGAGTCTTCTTTTGTCTGGTGTGGACAAACCGAATCATCAGTTGTCTTATGGCTCCAGAGGAGACTCTTTAACCGGCACAGAACAATCAATTGTAAATCTTCTGTACGCTGGTCGAGATCGGATTAAGAGAAATCAAATGGGTAATAACAAACATTTCACACATTCCATTTGTTTCTTTTGATAGAAAGCCATTAACGGAATAAATTAAACTGCTGAAGGCTTTGAAAACCACGATAGGCATGCATTAGTCTAAGCACTTGGACTCGAACGATCCCATCTTACTGAATCCATAACTACAACTAATATTTTAGAATACATAATAAGAAAGAGCTCTCTTTATAATTATAAGAATACAGAACGTAATGAGATCTGCCCCACCTACAGTAACAAACGGCGACGTATTTGAGAAATATACTTCCATTTACAAGGACATGTTGACACAAGAGTGAATAAGGATTAATCAAGACAATCAGATGTCTTGCACGCCCACTGGCTCTAAACTAGATGATTTCCATTCTAACAAATAGTATTCTTCTTCGTAATTATAGATCGAGGGATTGAGTCTCGTAACGCCAATTAAATGGTCAAGATCAGATCGTTTGTCTAACGGAAATTTAATGAATGTAATCTTTCATTTTATGTCGAATTCTTAAGAAAGAAGTATTTATCAATTTGAAGCATATGACCAAGAGGTCAATGATCAAATTTACCGATTGGTATGCAAAATGCTTCAGATCATAACGGCTAGTTGTCACAGTGTCATATATATCACAGATGATATACAAATACATCAATGTTGAAGCAAGCGAAAAATAATGCAATCGTGCTTATGATGAAATAATAACACAGACAGAGATTATATTTCTAGCCTATAACGTATACTCTGAAGTCACCATCTTTTATTTACATCGCCGATTGAGGACACGAGACTTTATACTGTGGCCACTCTTTTGGTATCCAGGACTTACCCTCTTAAAGTGGACCTTGTCCTCTCTAATAAAGGCAACGTTGAGCTTGCAGAGTTTCTTGACAGCGACCAGAGACCCTTTGTAGACACCAATGGCTGAGAAGACTTGGGCATCAGTCATCCCTGCAGACGATGCGCGCCGAGAATTGGGGAGGGCATTGGAAGCGATGGTGCTCAGGCTCATCTGCGGATGACAAAACTTTGATTATTATGAGAGTGGAATAGTTCTTCTTAGAGGTAAAGTCCAGAGGTAAAGTCCTACTCGGGCCTGTAACCACCAGGAATCAAGTGCTTCTCAGACCTGTAAATACCAGGAATCAAGTGCTTCTCAGACCTGTAAATACCAGGGAGCAAATGCTTCTCGGACCTGTAAACACCAGGGATCAAGTGCTTCTCAGACCTGTAAACACCAGGGATCAAGTGCTTCTCGGACCTATAAACACCGGTGTCAAGTTCTTCTCAGGCTTGTAACCACCAGGGGTCATAAACACAGTGAGTTACTATCAGCGCTCGCAGTGTAATAGATTTATGTTATGTTATGCAGTAACTTCCGCTGCGACTTGCGGAGGTAGCTCTTAGTGTATGTGTTAACATTTTCATCATATTGCCATTTAATGGGCTAGAACTGGAAGTTAACGGTGCTTGACATGCATGAGATGTGGCCGTCTCTAACATCTGAAAATTCTTCAGGAGTAATCCAGTATTCGTGAAGATGAAAAAGATTGGTTTCAAATTTGCGTCTGCTCACTGTCTAATATTTCTGGGTTTTTTTGTTTTAATACAAATGAAATCCACAGTAATGTTTTGGACAGTGGAAAGGAAGACAAAGGGCGAAGAATGGACAGGAGACGAAGGAGGAGGAGTGGAAAAGAAGACGAAGGAGGAAGAAAGGAAAAAAAAAACGGAAGAAGAGGAGTGGGAAAAAAAGACGAAGGAGAATGAATTAAAAAGCAAAAATGCAAAGAAAGATGATGAGAAGATGAACAGAAGGAAAATGGGGCTCGGGGAGATCAAATGTGAAAGGAGAAAAAAAGAAAGAAAACCGAATGAAAGAGAAATGAGGAGTCGAAAGAGATGAAAGAGTAAAAGGAGGAAGCGGCGAGGAGCAAATGCCGACCTGACTGACACTTCCTGTGCATCTGTTCTTCGTGAAGCGGATGTCGCCGTAGGGAATCTGCCACAGCATCTGATCTAGCTCTTTCTCTAGTCGCATTTTCCTGTGACAACAACGATAGCGATTATGACAAAGATGATGAGTTTAGTGACGATAATGGTCATAGAGGTTTAATGTTTGACGAAGGTACAATTGGAACTGATGACCTTGAACTTTATGTATTCTAAAAAAAAATGTCCTACTTGTAGTAATGTTCTGGCCCCTGATCCGTTGATTTCTGTATCAACTTTAACCCATGAACCCCATCGCCTCTCAAACTTCAAACAAAGGGTTACGTTTTTTACCAGGGCACTACAGTAAACTCGGGTTGAACTTGAAACATCGGCAAATTTCGTAGACATGTCCCTACATATCTGGACTCTCCCACATGAGGGCATGCTCTTTTATCAAGGAAGACATAATTACGGTACATATAGTGAAGGGCTCTAATATCGATAGTGTTCTATGAATCGAGAGAGTAAACAAAACGTCCCAGTCTCATTAGTTCCGGTATTTCCTGGAAAAAAATAGCAGATCTCTGGTCTCCGCGGATACGTACTTTGTTCCTGCAAGTTGTTTTCGTTGATATCGTGTGAATCAAGGTAATTTCTGAACTAAAAAGGATGACGGTACAAAATTTGCTCAGTTTCATTTATGACCAAATATTTCTCAACTTTGACTCCACAGAAAAGAGAGTAAAGATCAAAATTAAGCAAAATTTGTTGACAGCTGATCCCCTAGACATCTCTCCAATCAACGGCCACGGCGACTTTCCCAATTACAAGGCCACTACTATGGACCCTTTCCGGTTTTTGTATGATGAGTCCCTTACGGCATTTTCAGGAAGGCGCCATTGTTTTCAGTAGTAACCTTCTTTAGGCCAAGTTAGGATTTCCATTTGATGTTCATACTTTGTGGCCGAGATCAACAATTTGAATTCCTGAAGTACAGAAGCAAAAAACAACATCCTTGAGCTCGCAAAATCTAGCATTTGGATCACCCAGTTTCCAGTGGCAGACAAGACATGCTAGTTTGGAGATTGGTTACTGCTGCAAATTTTTTTCTGTCTTTCAGTCACTAATTTTGCTACGGCATATATTTTGTGTTTTGAAGGACAGTTGTATTACTATTTCACTTGACTTATGTTACTGAAGATTTTCTCTAAAAACGCCGAGCTTTGAGCCCGTAGTCATGGGGCTTCATGATAGGTCTAAATCTACATAGAACAATATTCGACCACCCAGTGCTATTTAATTCCTCTGTTGACCCTCCCTCCCTATTCTGGACGGTTCGCTAAGATCCTGTTCCGGCTAAAATCCAGATTTTCTCGCCTCCTGAGCATAGGAATGTTAGCTGATTAACAGATTAACAGATTTTATTATCCAAAATGTTAGTAACACCACATGGATAAAAAATAAATGGACATAATGACGGCAAGACAGTCACATACATTGTACAATATATTTATTACCAAAGAAAAAAGTGCATTATATATTAATAAAGAAGAACAACATATTCAAAAGCAAAGGAGTGTGTCCCTTTATAAGAAAAATTCAGAGAGGGCAAGGAAAAGTTTACTGAGATTCATAAAACGTTGAACTGCAGTGGAATTAAACAAGCCATTAACTGTAAGTGCATTAGGATTTTTACGGTAACAGTGCAATGAGGAATGTACTGCTTCCTACTGTCTGAGAAAAAAAGTGCACCCATATAAGTAGTGGAATTCATCCCCCAGCGCGTTTTATTTACATAAGGGACATATCCTTTCATGCAGAGGGACCATGGACCATTTAGTAATCGTCTGTGGTTAGACACACGAAGCGTCCTAAGAAAGACGTGTAGATTGAACGGTAAGATATCTAGATAGGGTTCAAATTAGAACTTCTCTATAAGCAGTCTGTGCAATTTACCTTTGTTAGATTCATAAATATTAGTTCGCCGTTCCTGGAAAAATTGATCTTTTGTTCTTCGCATAATGCCGCAAGAAACTACTTGTACTTGACCAACACTCTCTCACCTACCTGATGTACCAGTAAAGAATGAGCGCCCCCAGGACCAACACCAAGAGGACAATCACCGCGGTGATGATGATGGTGTTTCTCTCTGTATATTGATTAACAAGAACACTCATTAGCTTAGAGAACGCTCCCGATCCTCTGCCAACCACCAACATTCAATTTCGGAAACAATGGTGAGAAAGTTCACCTATGCACAGTGAGATTTACCTGAACTGAGATGAGAATATACGAAACTTTCTTAACATTAAAAGAAAAGATTGATAATAATTACAATAGTAATAATGATAATAACAATAGGCGGCGCTTTAGTAGCTAGTCTATAGGCTAATGTCATAGTGTACAAAAAGAATGAGATCTGAAGAAAATCTAAACTGCTTGCAATTCCCCTGTTCGCCAATTCTTCATGAAATGTTTGCTACTTTCAGTATTTGAGATCATACATAAATTGCGACAATTTATAACGAGCGTTAAATTCTAACTACATTCATTCCACTAGCTGCATATATATGTAAATCTAAACTTCATAACTACAACATGTAGTCTAATGTGCATTATATGAACTTTAGGACGAATAGATCACAATAAACCTAGTTCGCTCCTTCTTTCCCATGTTTTCCCGAAAGTGATAGTCTCTGTTCTATTCTAGTTCTAGGCTCTATGCAACGTTTATTATGGAGAAAGCTAACCATAGGTGATCTCTAGCTATGCCTTTGGGATAACCATTGCTTGTGTACCTTTTCGCACGAATGTCGGCTTCCTTGTCTGCTTGTATTTAGCCACCCGTCTGTCTGTCTATCTGTCTCTATGTCTGTCTGTCTGTCTGTCTGTCTGACTGTGTCTCTCTCTGTCTGTCTCTCTGTTTGTCTGTCTGTCTCTCTATCTGTCTGTCTCTCTCTCTCTCTCTTTCTCTCTCTCTCTCTCTCTCTCTCTCTCTCTCTCTCTCTCGCTCTCTCTCTCTTTCTCTCTCCTCCTACACTACAAAGATTATAGTTAGCAGAATATCTTTTGTGTAAAAGTAGAGCAAAACTAATGAGGCAACGGTTTCCGTGAGTTGTTTTTGGACCCGTGCATAAAGAGGTGCGGTTTTTTTTTCGACACATATGCAAAATGAAATTCTTTCATATTTAAACCTCCTTCCGCTGCTTAAAAACCGTGCTTAAAACAATAATATGACACGCAGAGAATGACACTCATGAAGATTGATAAAGACAGCTGAATCTCGATACTGATAGTTCATTTAATGAGAATACTTTGCTATTGTTTGAATTTTACATGCATGGATTCGACATCTTTCTATCATTTCACTATTCAGGTAACCGCGATATTAGGTATCCCTCAATAATAAGTTCACTTTTTTCATGCGCCAATGGCATACTCATTATTAAAGTTCTACGGTACATGCATTGCACTATAACTTCATTACAAAGAAACTTAAATATCTTGGTTATGTCCTGTACACCTCTCATTCCTCTCCCTTTTTACAAAAAAATAGACTAGTGTTTTAAGACGTTTCTGAGAAGAAACAAAAGATTAAAGAATATAAATAACAGCCTGGTTTTTCCATTGTCGACATTGTCACAAAACATTCACAGCTAGTAAAGATACCTGAGAGCTATCAGCTTTCAGTGTTACGTGACATTGTCTCGACTGGAAACACAAGGCTGTTAATTAAATAGTAAAAATACTTCGTATGGAGGCATCTGATTAATACATTTTTTTTTCTTCTGAAATTGAATTCTTATATCATGGTTTTATTGTTAATACATTTTTTTTCTTCTGAAATTGAATTCTTATATCATGGTTTTATTGAAAGCAAACTTCTTTGAAACACTCAGATACCAAATTCATGGATCCTATCTGTAGGTGGTGTCACATAACGTGCTGAATTTTCAACAGTAAGAAGATATATCACCCTTGTGTGTTGGATGCAGAACTCTGACAAATGGCTGACATTCAATTTGCGATTCAGAACTATGTTAAGTTTTTGGTCGTTATGCTTTAGTACATGTAAGTGCTCGTACATAAATAAACATTTAGACAGCACCTGTTTTTCCACTTTTGTCTTGGTGACTTTTGTGATGCGTTTCTCCCCTTTTATACTGAATAATTTTATTACATTTTACCAAGGCGAAGAATCTCGACTTTGCCATCACATTTATACAGGATGGCAGTAGCTTCCCGTTCTAATGTTGTCGGATTAATCTTCCCTAGTTATTTGCAACCAATTTACCGACCTTTCAAGAACAAATTTCTTATATAATGTATGGAGATATTGGTTACATTTGACCAGCCGCCATGTTTGCTTAGCGCTTGTCTGACCTAGTAACAAGAAGCCTAGCAACCGGATCCATCAATTAATTGTATCATATCGTGGCATCTGATTGGGACTGGCCGTTGCGGTTTGAAACATTCGCTTTCATTGGCTGACAAAGGCTTCTCACATCCGCTTTTACAGAGAATACTGGGCTTGTCGCATGTATACTGACGTATATTGGTATTTAATACTGTATGTGTAATTACCCCAAATCTGCCACTGCTAGTGATGTTTCCCAAGGTCTAGTGAAACTGAATGGTTCTAGTGATCTAATGAGGGAAATGCTAAAAGTGGTGGAAAAAGTATCCAGTGAAAAGTTGCAGCCCTGAAAAATGTTGTATCAGTTCATTTTGGCCTGTTGGTCAACAATATAGACAAATTATGATATTGATCACTGATTTATTTATATACATGAAAAGAAGAAAAAAAACAAAACAACCCAAAACAAAAACAAGAAGCAATCAACTTATTAAATTTAATTTAAAGCTTAAGATCAGTGTAACCACTGCCCAAAGCACCAACAGACTGTATTTTAGTCATTTCCAAGCTTACCATCGGGATACGGATTAAAAAATATAAGTAATTTCATATTGTCCCTGCGCGATGCTACTAAGGGATGAAGTTCTGTGTTGTTGTTTTTTTCTTTTTGTGTGTTCACTTTATACTTTCAGTAAAGTATTTGTTCTTCTAATAACTGCAATATACATTTCATTAACACGTATGAAGTACAGTTTCAGGAGGTGTAAAAGAGAATGTCTAATGATATCCAATGAACTTAGGCCTTAGAATCAGGTGAAATGGCAAAAAAACAGAGTGACAATCTTGATTAGAGTGACAGGCTTGATTAGCCTCCTTTGCCCTGTCGTATGTTTACCGCAGTATTCTACTGGCATGTATGAGAGAAAGTATCTCATGGTAATAAGAAACTTGATATTAAATCTCGAGACCAAGGTCAGATTGTAAATTTCCCCACCTCAGTATGTAACATGTCATTATAAGATAGATCTAATACACTCTTCATTCTATCGTTTCATCATTCTTTACTGTTCAGTATTCCAATGAACAGTCCACTGGGGGAGTGGACAATTCAGTATCGACAGTCCACGCTGAGATTCTCAGATTACACCAACGAAGGCTTACGTACTTAATTCTGTATAGTAATTCTTGCATATGACCTCTGTCGTGGCCTATGAAGACTGTTAGATAATTCATTTTCAGCGCCATCGCTGTGTATCATTTGTCGCTCTCAGAGCTTGTGTAAGGAACAAGACGAAGCTACAGATATTAAATCAGTTAATGTCAAGGAAGTTGTAGAATCACATGGCCTATTCAGTTGTCTACTCACCTCTCATCGATTTCGACACTTAACAAGGAGATATCCTGTACTCACGGGTAACGCGGTAAACATGTACTATTCGGGAACATACCTTTATATTCAAAATCCGGTGATAGACAGTGGCGATTGTATAAATCTGAATTCTCAAATCATGATTTCCATAAATACATGTTTTTTAATAGCCTGCGTGTTGGTAATCATGAAAAGTTTTCTCATATTAAGTTCTAGTGCTTTTTTTTTTTTTGATCAGGAGTTTGCCTAATAAATTTGACAACGAACCCACTTCTTTTGGCATAGTTTGAGGGAGGGGAAAGAGCAAGATGGGGCTTCGGCGTTGTTGGGAAAAAGCCAGGGGATGAAAGCACTTCGAAAGGTGATGAAAGTGAGTTTTTCACTTGGCAACAATCTGTCAGATTCGCGATATAATGTTATTTGAGTTTATATTTGCGTTCGAAAACTGGCCAGGTGGACTGGATTTATACTTTGTAATAAAGGACGACAAATCAAAATCCAAACTAACATAAATGAAAACTCATTACTCTACATCTTCAGTGCACAAATGAAGTTTTGGCGAAATTTCAGGTTTTTAGATGATCGGCAGCACTGCCTAAAGTGTTGCAGTGGCTTATTCGCATCATTTATGATGTTGACGAGGGCGAGCTTGGTGCCAAGTAGCAGCCATCACGCAATAAGCCACATCATAAATAACCAGTGATCAGTGAAATTTTGCTCCCAGTGTCGGAAAATGACCTCACGACACTGAATTGCTGGACATTGAAATACGACTCAAATTCTTATTCCAGACTGCAGAAGTTTTCGAAAGATACATTTAGATGATCCTGACTTCATTAGTGAGTAGCGTAAGTGCGTGAAAGAGATTCGCAATTTTCTCTTCTACTTCCTTCGGCGCTAAAAAAAATGCCTTGGCAGTATTTTGGCTTATCTATTCTGTGGACGAAAAGTTCACCCAACACCAGCCACCAACACCAACACCACCCCAGTTATTCTCACCACTCGCCATAGACATAACAACAGTAAATTCAGGGTGATGATCTACAAAAGTTAAACCTGTGTTATCTTGGCATAACTCGTGTAAGAAACCGCACACAGGCTCGTCTAGAGGTGGCAGGCCATCCTCCGTTCCCCAAACTATCTCTTTCGTAAGAAAAATTTTCTGAAATGACAAGAGAGACGTTTGCTTATATTTGTATACAGGTTTGCCACACATATTACTACCATCCCAGCAGGCCAGATCACTCAATAGCTTTTTCCACTCACACACTTACTCACTCACTCACTCACTTACTCACTCACTCACTCACTCACTCACTCACTCGGTGAGTCAACCAGTGGGCTAAGAGGAAACAGAAAATGAAATATAGAATTCGAAAAGAAAGAGGTAGAAGAAAAAATGAAGAAAAAGAAAGCCGAAGGCACAAAGAAAAAAGTGACGTTGCAATATAATAAGAATCTAATTTACGTGACTGTCCAAAGAGGTCATTCTAGCTTCTAGAACCACCGAGAATTTGTTTCCACCTGGCTCCATGTCCCACAGCCAATAGTCAGGCATCCTGTCACCGTTGTCATCCACTGCCACAGTGCCAGTGATACCTTAGAAAAGTAAGAATAGTCATTGAAGTTTAAATGCAGAGGTGCTCTTCATTACAAAAAAGGCTTTCGGGATCGGTGTCTTTCTCTGTTGATGGAAACTGTATGTATGCACTCTGATAACGAATACATGAATAGCCTAATGCCTGGAAGTCTGCATAGAGATGACACAATGGCGAAATAAATGCGAATTCATTTGAAAAGGACGGGGAAGGAGGGATAATGTAAATGGACTGAATGTAGATGGAATATTCATACAATGATGATGCAACGGTGAGAGGCAGGTGGAGCTTAGTATACATGAATGTCATATGTGTTTATTGAGAGAGGGGCAAGTTACCGGGGCCCCTTGTTATCTACACTGCCAAGAGCAGAAACTGCGATGTTTTGAAGAGTCACAATGACCATCTCTCCTACTTCTTCCAGCTTCCGATCTGTCTGTTTTTCGCTCTGGTTCCAAAGCACAACCAATAAAAATGCTCAGATCTTCAACAATTCCGTACACAGTCATCTTTTCAATTATGCAATCACTTTCTTTAAAAATTAATCGTCATGTTCGCTTTCAGTCTTTACTACACTCTCAACACAAATTTTATCATGATTCAAGTTCAAGGTTTATTTCAAGAATGTCATTATTTCATTTTACTCGCACTGTGTCCACACTACTCAAAGATTGTATATTTGGGCTACTGTAAAAGGCCTATGAGATATGAGATGTAATGTCCACAGCGTTATCAAGTCAAGAGCAGAGATTATTTCCTGGAAACAAACATGAACATCAAATTATCCTTTCCTGCCTCATGTTTTTTGTTTTTTACGTCACATGAGAAATTTGCAGCCCACTGTAAAATGTGTCAAGAGAAGGAGGAGGAGAAGAGGATGGAAATGACAGAAAACTGTCAGAGATCTGCTAATCTCGAGTATAGGGTGGACATACTGCATATAGAACAAAGAGATGGAGAATGATTATAGTTCATGTTTACACAGTGCAACACTGAGCAGAGCGTCGATTGCAAGCAAACACCAACATAAAGAAAGAAGAGCACGTGTGTTCCTGCGCTGCGTATCGTTATCTGCAGTGCATCCTCTCGCGATGGGAACAGTATCTTGAACACATAAAATATAAAGAAAAAAAAAGAGGGTGACAAAACAGACCATGGCGAAATGAGTGCATTTCTTTCATGATGTCTTTTTATTTTGTTTGCATTTTAATAATTAATTACGATGATCCTGTTGTCTGCGAATCTATTATTTTAAAAATAAAACTCGCACGAGTTTGTGCGCATCCATGTCAATCTGATTCTCGACTGATTTGATTCAGAGCCATACGATTTAATATCTCGACCGATAAATACAAATTAATGCAGCCTATGGATGTTCAAATTTCGTTGTTTTGGCAAGATTAGAAGTGGTCGGATATATAGAAATAAAAGGTGAACCTTGTGCTTTTGAATATGTAAAAGTAGGGAATTTCTGTAAACGGGTAACATGAAGGAGAAAATAAATTAAGGATTGTGCCCCATAAAACTGATTGAAGATTATAACTATTTAAGGGCGGCGCATCTGAGAGCTTAGCCTCTCTTCTTGCGTCTTGTATGTACAAATAACGTTCCCGGGAATGACATGAAGGAAGAGAAGGGCAAATTCTAGTACATCCGGTAAAAAAGCACCAGCTTCGTTTTAGTTCTAGCTCGAACTACATGTATCTCCCCATGACCAAGGTTCCTTTTTTTTGAAAGAGGTAAACAAAACTGAATTGGGACCCTCTCGGCTTTAGTCATTCAATAGACAAAGGTTGTTACAAAAAGCAACCCAGCTCAAAAATACGATTGGCTTGCTCTTCTTTCAATGACCCAAAACGTAATGAAGATCTGGGTGGTAAATGAAACTTTAGAGAAAAGGGAGCAGATCAAATAGATTATAAAGTCCATTGTTAAGTAAAGGTCATAAAATCAAATATTACTTGAACTGTTCAAATTTCGTTGCCTACGTGAACTATTCAGTCTCATCGCAGGGATTTACATCAGATTGTAAGTTCAAATCGGACAGAATTGTCCCTGGTACTGACAAACATGTTTTAGCAGTTTGAAGACCCGTATAAAAAAAGAAAATCAATATCCCTGAACTCATCATGCCATTTTCCTGCCACTTATATCGAACTGTGATGTCCTGGGGGATTGTCGTGGGCATGAAATGAATTAATGTAAATTATGCGAATGTACGAACTTGTGAAACATTATACGATTTGAAAATTGGTATTTTCGTCAGACGGGAGTAATTTACTGAGGCGTTGAAGATTAATAGAACCCTTCTTCTTTAGGAACATTACAACAGAAGTAAGCTGCATTTTTAGAAAAAGAATTTTACACAGTATGGTACATATAACTGTATAAATAAACCAGTATAAAAATGTATCCAATGCCAACAGAGTAAAAAGGAGAGAAACAAAAAGTCACTGCAAGCAGAAACGAACTGGTACGTATGATTCAACATGTGTCAGACAACCAGTACACTAAGCCATTCTCGGCAGATGGTAGCTGACTGAACTATGCGACTCCCGAAACCACCGTTTACTACTACTACTAACTAGTGTTTAGGCTAGAGACTGGAGGGCTTGGGAGTTTCAAGATTGGACTAAGATATAAGGGTGTCAGCCTAAGAAATTTAAATATTGCTAATTTTAAGTTACTGACACATAATCTAGCCTGGGATGGAGCAAGTAAACGATCCGTGAAGGCTGTTCATCTTGATATGAAAATTATATATAACTGCGCAAAAAGGGTCACGCTGTAAAGGTAACAATGGTCAACTTTAATTAATGCATTATTGCATTATAGGGATTATCTAAGTCTATCCTTTCATTCCATTCTTAATCCTTCGGGAATGACTGGCATATTAGGATGCTATTTTTATTTTCATTTTCTTCTTCCCGAAAAGTCCGTCATCCGTAAATTCTATGCCGTGTTATTTTCTAGTCATCCAGGCCTATGTTACCTTATAAAAGTGTTACGAGTAACAAACAGGGCGATTTTGCGTGTGGCCATTGGCGCACATAATATATGTTCTGCTCAAATGTCGCTCTTTCACATACCACATCAGATAAAGATAATGCAGACGTGCTCTTAGCTGTCGATATTACGTAACGTCTTGGCACGGATGTGTCGCCAGAGTTACGGATACTCTTTGTCAATGCTGTGTTAACGGAAACCAGGATTCATTAAAGAGATCGTTGTACTTGTACCGGAAGCCCATGTACTTAAATTCAGTCGTCATTTATTCTTTCAGCCAGTCAAACCCATGAACTATCCTGCCTGTGCCTGGAATGATTATTACATTTGCCCCTTTACAGCTAACCTTTAAGTGATTTTCATTACAACACACACACACACACACACACACACACACACACACACACACACACACACACACACAATTCTGTTTCCTCACCATAACCATGTAACAAGACTCTTGAGTGAGACTGGGAGTGTACACTAGTACCTATTATGAAACAAAAGCTACCGCTTTACTTTGTAAAGACAGGTGTGTGACGTGAGAGGGTGAGCCGGATTTTGAAAAGCGCGCTATGAATCAATAACCTTGGCTATCTATTGGGTCCCCTTTGAGCTACCTAACAGAGGAAAGAAACCAGACATAAACTGACCCCATGGTTCGAATATCAGGTAATGGACCTTGCCCAACAGGGTTTGTTTACACAATTGATGCCAAGTTTAGCAGCTCACTTATAGTTTATAACAACAAATTAATAGGTTTATACAATTTTATGGTCTATTTTTTTTATTAACAATAAAGAGGCCATTAAACTTGGCATTACTGGAATAGTACAAAGTCTACCTACAGGGAACGAGTAGCAACGAGCCACATGATCTCACGACTTTGCGCTCTAGTGCGCATGGGACGAAGTCACCTTTATATTCATTGTACTGAGAGAGGTTTTTGTTTTGTTGTTTTGTTGGGGTTTTTTTTTGACGCGAAATTTGTATTCAAAGGCATCCCAGGCCATGCTTCACAAACCTGGCTTAACATACGTACTATTTCGAAACTGGTTTACACATTTCTGAATACCTTCATGGTTTCTTTTAGTTAATTATCTATGTTCGCAACAGAATTTTGTGTATTTCGAATAGACGTTCAGGTCATGTAAACCATTTTTTTCTTGGGGG
>JAWQUT010000138.1:1516923-1528454 GCA_033807755.1 Ellobium chinense
GAGAGAGAGAGAGAGAGAGAGAGAGAGATGGAAAGAAGGGTAATTGTTGAGAGGATGAATTGATGTTTAGGTCTGTCAGTGTTGTAAGCGTTCAGAGCCTGCCTTTGGAATGAGCGCTTTATAAATGTAATGTATTATAATTATTATTATTTTATATAATTTTTCTCAGATGAAAAATTTCAAAGAGGTTTTTAGCATTCACTTGGATGGCATTACCTGTAAACTTCGACATTTGAAAATAAATCAAAGAAGTGATCAAAACAAAAACACTGTAAACCGGAAGCCGATGCTATCATAAGTATGCCAGGTTTTTCAAATTCTTGTAAACAGTTTAAAAAATAAATAACTATTATCGAAAGCAATTTTCCACGACAAAAAATTCATTCTTTTAAAAGATATAAAATGAGATGACATTCGTCCCTTTCCAATCCTCAATAAGACAAATGGTTTCTACTTTTGACGTGCTCTCTGTGTTAACGTAAATGGTAGGTCTATGAGATCATGCACTTCTCTGTACTAAATCATGCAGAACGTGACTTTACAGGTCAGTGCGCCCGATAAGCCTAATAAGCTAATGCTCTTTATCTTTCATAGTCCAAAAGTTTAAACTAATGAGCTATTTATCATCATAATTACCTTCATCATCATCAATCTTAGAGGCAAACAAATGCTGTATTGCCAACAGAAACTAAGAATAAAATATACACAGTTCTGGCTGAACATACTATGCCTTCCCTCATTCATGGGGAAAAGGCAAAACTAAAAAAAAAAAAAAAACAACAATAAGATGCAAAACAATAAAACAGAAATAAATAAAATAAAACGACCAGAAGACCATCGATTCTGCTGTAGATTTGAAGTGTCAACGTGTCAACGTGATACTGAGTGCTAATAATATAATATAATAATAATAATATAATATAATATATATATATATATATTTTGTTTAAAAATTTATTTTATTTTTAATTGGCTCAGATTCGGTTGGCGAAACACATTCGCTAATAATAGCTATGATAGGTAGTAAATTCTTATATTGTTACTTTTGTCTGTCTGTCTGTCTGTCTGTCTGTCTGTCTGTCTGTCTGTCTGTCTGTCTGTCTATCTATCCGTCCGTCTGTCTGTCTGTCTGTCTGTCTGTCTGTCTGTCTATCTATCCGTCTGTCTGTCTGTCTGTCTGTCTGTTTGTCTGTCTATCTATCTGTCCGTCTGCCTGTCTGTCTGTTTGTCTCCTTTTCTCTCTTTCTCTCTCTTAGAATCAAAGCAACGGATAACTTGTATGCAAAAACTGGTGCGTTTATCACTGCGATCCAGACAAGGAAGCGCGTACGAGAGTGTAAAATCCAGCTCAGACCTTTTTAATAAACGCCTAATGGACCTATAGACTCACCGTACAGGATGACAAGCCATTTTCTGTGCCTGAATACTGTGTCAAAGCTGATTAGCTGAGCACAAAATGATTTTCCATAGAAATGCATGTCAATACACTGTGTGGAGTCAATTTTTCCTCAAGACTGCGTGAAGAGGAAAACAAAGCACGCTTTCTTCAGGAAAGAATAAATCTTAAACGCCACAACACATCAACAGCTAAAGAATCTTCCAATAAATTGTGTCTACGGAATAGCAAAAGCCTGCAGCCTACGCATTGTTTAGATCAAGAGTGCCAATGCTTTTCACAAAACCGGGTTGGGATGCAATTGTATATTTTCATCACCTTGGGTGGGGAGCGGGGGTTGTAATCTTAACACACATAAATGCTTATTTCACCTTACATAATAACACTGAATCCCTCTATACTCATAACAAGTCAGAATATGGCTTCTTCTCTACTTCCATTGTATCAGTTTGGATAAAACCAAGAAAAGGGTCTTTCTTTGGGAACTTTTTGGTTGGTTTTGTTTTTTGCTGGAAAATAAAAATCCAGAGTAGTTTCCAGCTTAAATGGGTTTTTTAGCCGTCGGGCACTCTTGATTTAGCTAGCGGAACTTCTATTCTCATAAATAAATTATTATCAACCCACTCAGTAGGAAATGCAACGTTTTATAAACTAATATCCACTTTGAAAATAACATAAAAGAACTTCAGTTTCTGACGTCTATCAACCATTCTCATTTGTTTATCCTTAAAAGTTAAAGTTACAAAAATCTTGATTGAATGAGCCAATTTACTTGAAACCAGAGTTTCTGGCATGGCTAACAACGCCAAGTCTTTGTCATGGCTATTCGGTGGGATTCCCACGATGTATGTGTGTATTGATTTACAATAAATCAAGCAAACAAGCCGATTGAAATGTACCTCTAAGTTTATTCCTCTCAGAGCTGAAATTCTTGAATTACCAGCTTTAATTCCACTACATTTAGAAAGAGAAGCAAAATCTTCAGTCACCACTTCGCCCTTTCTCTCCCAAAGAAAAAAAAAATATAGGTTATCAATAAATAATGATGAGTGTCAAACACATTCTTTCTCCAGACTTTGTTTCTTGTTCGTTTTAAAAGTTTGTTGCATTGGGAGAATTGCCACAGGACTTTTCCCAACTAATCTAACACTTCCGGTAGCCTCATTATTGTCCATGTCCCTGTTTCGACATATCGACGAATCCCGAGAAAAATCGATATCAACGTCAGTGAATTCTTGTTGTGGATTCTCAGTTGCTTCTTCATTCTTGGCAGGTATATCTTTTTAACGGACTCTCGTTTCAGGAATGCATGATCATCTCTCTCTGTCCGGCACAGCTGCTGTGTTCTTACTACACAATGATGCTTGGATTATACTGACTTAGGGCTTTTATCAGAGAATTCTAGATCTAGAATGTTATGTGGACAAACTATGAATGGTTTCATTACAAGTTTCCATTTTAAATCTGAAGTTCTTTCCCCTCTTGTTGTGGTTGGCAAACTTTGGGCGCGTGACAAATGATTTCCTCGTTTTACTGGGCATGTTAAAGATTTCAGGTTGATGTATAAATACGCTGGCCAACTGACCTGTGAAATCGTTAGAAATGCGTCTGATTTCCATTAGCAAGATTAGATGGACAAGTATATAAATGTTAGTATCTTATAGAAAACGTCTCATTTCCATTTGCAAGATTAGATGGGGAAGTATATAAATGTTAGTATATTATAGAGCTAAACACATCATTCTTATTCTGTTCTGTTCAACCTTCAACACTCTTCAGCCTGGCACGAGACGGCTGGACCAGTCTTACGAGTTGCGGCAAAATTTTGATATAAATTTCAGAAGTAACAGAAAAGACATACAGCATAATATAAATGTTCAGAAATAAACAGACAATAAGACAACTGGAACATATGACTATGATAGTTGTGAGTGCGCTGTGACAGGACAATATAGACAATATAGATCGAAATCAAAAGCGGAACAAGGGTATCTCGTGCCCGGAGGCAAAGTATATTTGGGGGCCTCCCTCTTTCCCTTTTCTTTCCTTCCCCACTATTTCTTTCTTTCTTTCTTTCTGTCTTTGTTCGCCACTGAACTCCAACAAAATTCGCTACTAGTCATTGTTTTCTATTGAAAACGTTCCCATACTACCCATCATCTGGCTTTCCCCTTTTTCTCTTCCCCCCCCCCCCCCCCCNNCCCCCCCCCTCTTCACCCCGGAAAACGCGCCCTCTCTTGTTCTGCTACTGATGGAAGGTGATCAAAATCTACATCAAAACTAGGCCTATTCCTCACTCCTAGCTAACATTCAGAAACGGATTTCTCTGAAGTGTCGATGAACACCGTTATTTAGACCGTAACCTCCTCAATGATTTCAACCATTATAAACACAATGACATGATGACTGATGTTCCTAGTACTCCTATGCAACCTTCTCTTCGCACAATGACCCCGAACTCACTTTTTAACTACTCACACTTAAAACTAACTCAGTAAGTATACACTTTACTTTTCATTGTGTCTTCGCTATTTGCTTGTCTCCCACAGACAAACATGCTAGACAATACATCCTTTCAAGCATAGCTTAGTTCATTACGATGGCTGATGGGAAAGCCGCACGTTTGCTGTGCCGTGAAGCAGTGGATGGTGACAGATTTAGCACTCTTGACTGAATCAAAATCTACAGTACAAGGCTGCTTTTATTAGCAAATGGCGGGTAGCAATTAAATACGAAATAAGGTAATTACTTCATTTTCTACGTCACAGCTTGATTTACCCAAATGCCTTCGCATTTAATGAACTCAGAACATTAATGACGACACAATCATGCTGGGTGTACTCAGCTCTTTGTTTGGTGCTCAGTATATTTGATATAAGGCAAGAGTAAGTCATTCAGTGATGGCCACATGTCCTGTGGGATAATACTGAGCGGTTGCTTTATCCATTCAGCGATCCAACAGTCTCATGAAGTTTTGTGATCTCGTTAACTTATTTCTCTAAAATTGGCATGATCTTGTACCTGGTTGGCGGGAAAAATGTTAAGAGTAAAGCATCAGAAAGTGCGGCGATAGGCTCGGAAGAGTGCTAAGATCAATACCTTTATTACAGCCAACTGTGCAGGTTATAATATTAGTGTAAATCAGTAGCCTGGTACATCATTGTCCGTGAGCGGTTAAAGTCATACCATTACAATAAGCAACATTTTATAATTTTCAAGTACAATGCCTCCACTACAAGAAAGCAATCAAGCTGTGCCGCACATGAGTAGTCGTAGGCAGTTTCAGACTTCTAATCTACAGTTCTATAGAAAGATATAGAGGGTAATGAGACCTTGTAGCCTTTTAGAAAAATAAAAAAACATCAGCGAAAGTGTTTGTCCACAGCAGTGAGAGAGAGAGAGAGAGAGAGAGAGAGAGAGAGAGAGAGAGAGACAGAGAGACAAAGAGACCGAGAGAGAGAGGTAGAGAGAGAGAGAAGAGAGAGAGACACACACACTGACAGACAGACAGACAGACAGACAGATAGACAGACAGACAGATAGACAGACAGGAAGGGTAGAATATGAATTACTTGTGAAGAATATTGTTATTGTTTGCTCATTTACAACCGATTGTTGTCTGAACTTAATAAACTTATTGTTATTGCTATTACTGATACTCACCGTAATAACACTGACCCATTTGGGGAATGTTGTTTAGCTTACAACGTGTGATAAAGGGGCTGGACGTGGGTCGCCTTTATTGCCAACTTGCCATTCCATTACCATAAAATGGACTAAGCATTTAATTTTCTTCCGTTTCATTGTCGGCTTTTAAGGCCAGAACCATTGAACAAAGATATCCCTTGCGAAGTTTACATAGGCTATTACTGTATTGCTAATAAGTATGTCAACATGAACGGATTGGAAGGACAGTTCCGCTGTTCAATCAGTAGTCCAGGAAAAGTCCAGTCATAAAGAAGACATTGTCCTTTTCATGGAAATCCTAGAGCCCACTCACGTTAATGCGACCTTTGACCTCTAGAAGTAAGACAAAACACAAACTAAATCCCGCTAAGCCTCTGACTGGCAGCGCTCAGTTCAGTTTCTTCGCTTTTGTATAACTTCTGATACGTTTTAGCCCGTGAGGTACAATGTTAAGGCGGTAAAATGTCAAGGCGTACTATAGGATCTTCAGCGGTAGGGTCCCTTGAAGTGTTATCAACCAGTAAATCTGTACTGTGGCTAAGGTAAGAGTATTACCGCATACTCTCCGCCCTCCGCCCTCCACCCTCTGCCCAGAAATTTCTAGTAAATTATGATTGTGTCGTTTAACTCTGACTGACCAAATCGTGTAGTTTGGCACAACCACTTTCTCCCATTCCAGTACGCTCTACATTATTTTAAGCACTCCGCTAATTGACCTTATGAGTGGGAATTCTTCTATACCTTCAAAGAAATCTCGAGATCGACAGCAGCGGCTCCAGATTTGAGGTCGACCTCGCTAGCAACGTTGACACTGTCATTTCTGGAGTTATCTGTATGCTACGTAGGTTTCGTAGCTCTGTGCTACTGGCATAGCCTTGTTATTTACTTGGTGGGGTCTGAGCAGAGCGGTCACCAAAAAGGATGGAATGGGAGAGAGGGAAGGACCTACCTTCACGAAAGGAGGCTACGGCTCAAGATGGACTCCGAGGGAAAAGAAATATTGGGAGGGGGTGCGGAGCGTAGGTATTTTTAAGACCCCCTCTTGTCCATGCTGTTACCTTATGCATGGAAGCCTCTCAGCCTCAGTCTTCGGCACACTTGCTGGCCTTTTTAAACGCATTCTTTTATGCGACGTCCTCGCTTTAGATCTCAAGTTTTCGTCTGCATATGTCGCATGTCAAAGTCAATCGAAATGACGACATATTGAAGCCTTGGCTGCGATTCTCAGGTCTCATTTTGGGATTGAAAGTCTCAGACAGCCAGTGTGAATGTGCCGATTCTAGAAATTTGTGGGTGGAATTTAGACGTGGAATCGGTGTCTTTTTAGAGTTATAATCCAAAATTGGGATAAATTAGATTGCAGAATTGCCTCTTTCGGAGCCAAACACAAGATTATCATATCATTTCTACATACATCTGGACAGTTAGCAGCAAATGTCTAGGTTTATAACTCTCCATGACAAAAAGTCACACATGCAACAGAATTTTAATTTTTATCATAGACGGCAGTTCAGGGGTGCGTTTCTTTTTCTTTCATATTAGCCTTGTTAGTCTCAGACAGCCAATGAGCGGAGTCAGAGATTTTTCATGTGCAATTTGGCTCCGCTCATTAAAAAAAAAGGTCTAGCAACCTTGATCGGAAGCTCACACAAGGGCGGCATTTATCTGTGGTTTCAAATTTGCCGTTAGCTCCAATTAACTTTCTGTTACATGAGATCTCCTAGGAACCCACCTTGTGTCGGAGGAGGATGTGGCAAGAATCAATGGTGGTCTGAAAGCTAAGACCACTCGCAAGTCAGTGCATGCCGCCTGTACGCTTCCGCGTTAGTCGCAGCCATCTTGGCTTCCGGAAAATTTCTCGATTTAACTTCCTGTTTTCTGGCGATCTCCGAGGCCCCACCCACGGACCGCCCTTTTATTCACAAATTATTCACGTCATTTCATAATTGCGCAGCCCTTGTCTTCAGAAACTCGTTTATTCAGCGGGAGTCGGTGTGAATCACCCTGAATCCTAGATCATACCGTGTTTCTTCGACGTGAATTATTCATCCTACTATTGGTCATTTTCAGTAGTAGACATTACTTCAATATTTTACTCTCGCTTGAAAGCTGAATAAATCTGCCTGCCATTTCGTCAGCAAGAGCACTGAGATGTAAGTGAGTGGTGATGTCATTCTGATCTCGATGTTGGTAGAGAGTGAGCGAACAAGAAGAAAGACTTAAACGCAACAAACATGATATCAATCGTATTCAACCGACTGATTCCAGGCAGAAATCTCCTGTCACCCATAATAAGGCAAGGTGGAGGAAACACATTCTCTGCTTGACCGATAGATAGAATTCAGTGTGTAAAATATCGAGAAATATGACTCAAGAGTGTCGCTAGTTTAAACACTGGTTTTCATCGGTGGATACATTGCTAACTTCGACGTTTAATATGGACATAACTTCCAAGAGACGATCAAATTCAGGAAATCGGCTCGAAGAATTTGACTGACCGCTATCATTTTGATACATTCGCTTTTAATGCTTGGCATATATCTCCTACATTCGAATTTTTAAGGTTTATCTGACTAAACATTGACTAGTCATACCCCAGGGTCACTTCAAACATATCCGATGTCACCAAATAAACCTGGTGGTTTACATTTAGGAACTAAAAACATCATCAGTCTATCAGCCATGAATGGATCCGGCCACAGTCAGCTGGGAGTGAGGAATACAGTCAGCAGTACTACGTAAGGTAAAGAAACTTTCTGACTTGAAATTTATCACTTATACAAAATATTATACTCTGTCGTTCGCCGCATCCATCTTGTCTATTTGACAACACTGAGTTGTTGTTTTCTCAGGACCGACTTTGGATAAATTCAGTTCTTGGGCAAGCCATTCTAGTTTCATACGAGCACCAGAGCTAAAACAGTTCCACATCATGTGAAAAGTCCCGTGTGGATCCGAAACATCTCGGAAACCGTGTACTGAGTAGCAACACTGGTCACATCAGCTGCACTTATTCCATTCTGAATTTTGATATACGGAGGTGATCGCAATAAACCGAAATAAACTCCGCCTACTCCAACACCTTTGGTTGTGGATTTGCAGCTTTTCCACGCGGTGTACTGAATCAGACATGCTTGTTTTCATAACAGCTGAATTATTTCACAATATTTCCTCAATTTCCTAGAGGAGACTACCATCTGTCGTTTGGTTTAATCATTATTACCCTGGTGTAAATTTGAGCAAGATACCCATATGTGTTACCAGCTAGAGCCAATGTAGCGCACATCAATGTTGCTTACCTTGTCCGCCAGTTCTGGGTTGCTGGAGGCCATTGAAAACATGGGCAGGTTCCAGTAATTTGCAAGAAGCCCTGCAGTTTTGGTAGCTGTTGAAATTTTTAAAAAAATCAAAGCCGCTTGTCACATATATCATAATTTATTTCACTTTCAGCAACATTTCATTACTGTAAATTAAAAAGTTAACTACCCTTAGTCATCGTTTCCCAGCAGATCCCTGTCAACGAACTCACCCCACCAAGGGCGACGACTGGTTATTTTGACAGGATAATCGTAAATGGAGGGAGAAATGATGCTGTAGATCTTAGAGAGACCATTGTCCCACCCTTCTTCACTCCTCTCTGTCTGTCTGTCTGTGTCTCTCTCCCTTTCTCTGTCTCTTTCTTCCTATTCATATATTCTCTCTGCTCCGCATTATCCTAACCTTCCGGTGCGGGGCCACTTACAAGCGCGAAGCCCTAAGCCAAATGTAACCGGGTGGAAAGGCAATACAGTATAGTATTCTTTCTCTTATATTTAAGGGGGAGGAAGGTGAGCTTAGTCTGATAATTTTTCAGATGTTAAATATTATTTTAAAGGAAATGTGTCACCAGGGATTTTACCAAATTACTGTGAATGATCAATTTTGAGAAGAAGGGCCGAAAAAACCTACGCTAGAAAATTTATGTCCCTGCCGGGGATCGAACCAGGTCCTTCAGCTTGCAAGTCTGAACGTGTTACCACTATACCACAGGGACGCTATCTTCACAGCAATTTAAATCTTAAATACCTACTGCCTGAATCGGTCCCTAACTTCCACGTGCGAACCTAGTGTTCACCCGTGACTCTAACACACTTCCCGACTGCTCACACTGCTCCGTTCGACCCGTAACTAAGCTTATATCCGCCCCTGGGGATGGGTGTCCCCATATTTGCGAAACTATAATTTTGTAAATCTATTTGTGTTGATGAACTTCATCTCTCTAGTTTATTTTGCTGGGATCGAAACGGATGTGCCTTAAGAACAATCTTATCTTATCTTATCTTATCTTATCTTATCTTATCTTTATCTTATCTTATCTTGTCTTGTCTTATCATATCTTATCTTATCTTATCTTATTCCTGGACATAGAACTTGTAATTATATCTAAAGGTCAATGATAACCCAGTCTTTTAAACAGCTTTTCTCTTAATCTGCTTGCATTGTCTTGATCACTTGGAAAGGTAAATATGGGATTTTTCTTGCAAAGATTTTTGCTTGTTGGCCACAAGAGGCAAAAGATAGTCAGAGAATGGATCACGGAATCTTAATATCCCTTACAGCTAAGCCCTCTTGAAACCCTATCCATTATGTTGAGAGGTCAGATCAGCTTGTCTCTGAAAATGGGAACCGTTCAAATGCCTTTTGTCTGTGGACATCCAGTTCAGGTTTATTCAGAAGCACTCATACTCATCACGAGGCTTTCGCACAGCCACGAGCTCTTCGGTCATTGTGACAATGGATCATTCCATGAATAAGATAGGCTTTGGGTTTACCCTTTCGCTTTAAATGGCTTTCTTCTTGATTGCACGATTTTCTTTTTTTTTTTGGTCTCTTTGTGACGATGAGAAGATGTTCCAGTATAACAATGATGAAGCACTCGTGTATGATACTTAAATACAACTCAGGACAGGCATACTTATTTTCAGTGCAGAACTGGGTGCATTCAAAGTAAAACAAATGAGTGGATAACGACGAGAGCTTCTATTTGTTTATTCTTTGTTTATTTGTTCGGTCATTTTTTTTTGTTTTCCTACATAGTACATGATACATTTACCCAAAAAGAGGACCACAGCAAGAACTATCGTATTATATTTTCTGGACTCGCTGGGACACAATAAATTCCTCGCAATGATAAGTGAAATGCTAATAGTCTTTTTGATGAGGCGCAGGGTTTTTAAACTTGGTATAAGGAGAACGGCATGATGCTACAAGTGAGAAAAACCAAGGATGTGATTTTTTTTTATCTCAGGGCAAAGAAAGATCCATGCGAGTCTTTGGTAGTTGAAATTGAAAGGGTTGATACTGTTGAAACATATAAGTATATGGATTTACCGTCGACAATAGATTAACTGACATTCATATGTCATCAACGTGCATTTAAAAAATGATTCAAAAACTATGTTTCTTCCGGTCCTCAAATTAAAATAATTAAAAGTGAGTATTAAAATATTTAAAAGTGAGTAACCATACGCTTAAGCCTTTTTGTAATGATGTTATTCAGAGTGTCTTAACATTTGGTATTTGTTGCCGCAGAGGAAATACTGTATAACACCAGGAAAAAGGGAAATAGCATATTTAACAAAATTATGCACAAGTCAGGAAAAAAATATCAACTATTAGCTGCCTCCTTTTGATGGTCTGTATGATAAAAGGATGCGTGTGATATCTCCGCTCTTAGCTATGGAGCATATTATTCTATTATATACACTCCATAGTATCAGAGGTTGGAATCTTTGTTTTCCCCTGACCTTAGACACCTGCTCTTTGTGTGTATGTACATGCGGGTGCAAGCGTGCGTGTGCGTTCTTGCGCGTATCTATAGCTGTTATTTCTAGAGTTTATTACCTAGGTGTGAGTAGGTGTGCATGTCAGAGCGTCGCACTCGTCTAGCCTAAATTTCCTGTAAAAGATCAAAAATGTAATCCTAACTTACAGTCAGAGCAAGGTGGTCCCATAAAAACATCAACATCGGCGTCTTGGTGGAGCTCCAGAGCACTGGCACTGCCTCCAAGAGCGTTGCATTTGTCATCTCTGTAGTGGATCCTGGTGTGTACAGACAAAATGCAATACATGTATAGTGTATATCACAGTTATCATTTATAGATTCACCATTGTGCGGATACAACATTTATCACATTAATTATATCCATGGTCACCAAAAGTCATTCATGGAACGACAAACATTTTCATTCCATTGTTGAATGACTTTTGAAACAGACATGCGGATTTCATCCTACTTTGAAATGCGAATGTCTGAATCGCTTTTCCCAAGACCTTAGGGCCGTACCAACATACCCGCATGTTCCGTAGATCAAGGGGAGATCTGAAAAAAAGCCTCTAAGAACATTAATAAAGGCAGCTGTTAAAGTCGATGCTTTGAAATGAGATCCCTTATCTCGTTCCGGGTCGC
>JAWQUT010000138.1:1551710-1563133 GCA_033807755.1 Ellobium chinense
GGGGGGGGGAGGGAAGAGGCGGCGGATCAGGAGGCCCTCACGGAAATGAGGAGAAACAACAAAATGTATTAAAAGAAAAAAGCGGAACGGTGATTTTGGGGGCCATCAAGGGAGGATTTTGCGGGGAGGGGGAATTAGCAACGGTTCTGCTTGGGGCCCCACTCTCTCTTCTACAGATTTTCGCCTTCTTTTGGAGAGATCCTGATCGTCGCAAACCCCGCATTGCAAGCGTTGAGGGGAGGGTGTTGGTTACGGCCCACTCACTCACCCACTAACTCACTCATTCACTCAGGAGTGTTTAATGCTTATTGTATGATTGATTGATTGATTGATCGACTGCTTGCTTGCTTGATTGAGTGAGTGAGTGAGTGAGTGAGTGAGTGAGTGAGTGAGTGATAACGGAGCAAAACAGGCCCTTTCGCCTTTTCGCAGTTTGGTAGTGGCGTCGTTGGAGGCTATGGAGTCAATTAGTGACTTTGTTTACATGCGTTGATCTAAGGTTAGGAAGAATACGTGGAGACATCGTTATCAGACCTACAGAAAACATGTTAAAGTTTCATCATTTTCTATTCACAAATGGGATTATATGCTGTGTCAACGTAAGCTTACGACTCATTAAATGTTGCGGGGAAATGTATGGGACGCCTCATGCATAAAACATGTAATTTTGGCGTATATAGGCCTAGTGCCTAATTATGAATGCCCGTTAATGGCCATTTACTTTGGCACCTTTTATCGAAAAGCCCATGCGATGCCACTACATTTTGGCCATTTGACAAAAAATGTTTTCTGGAATACAAAATAAATGTCTAGTCTAGAAAAGAAAAAAAATAATATGTAACTAATTGACAAAGTTGATAAAGAATGAAGTAGCAGCAGCAGTAAGAGAAAGGGAAGACTGATACTGAGATACTCTCTCTCTCTCTCTCTCTCTCTCTCTCTCTCTCTCTCTCTCTCTCTCTCTCTCTCGCTCTCTCGCTCGCTCGCTCGACCGTATTGAAGACGGCCCTCCACCTTTCTCCGGCTCAGGGTGCCGTGCAGATTCGTTTATGTTAATGGTATCAGGAGGCGTTGTCCGATCAAAAGATAATACTGTTGACACTGTTGTCAACTTGTCATGGAGTGGAGTGCCTTTACCAAGTAAAGCATTTGATTATGATTCCACTTTCGATTTCTTCGCGATTGTTGCGATACTTTATGCTGGGCCGATACCACAGTAATCTCGAGTAAATTTTGTAGGTATCGAAAGCAATATTGAGTCCAACCTTACCCAAATCAATAAAATTAATTTTAATATCTCGATCAAATTTATGCAGAAGTGAAGCTCGTCAATATTCTCACCGATATTTTGTCAGAATATGCCGTGTCGTGTCATTTAGTGCAAAACTGCGACATAAATAGGCCACCGGACATTTATTTTACTATTATGAACTGCTGTTTATCATCTGATTGCAGCGACAGAGCTTCAAAGGTTTGCTTTCGTGCAGACCTATGTATGTGTGTATGTGAGAGAGAGAGAGAGAGAGAGAGAGAGAGAGAGAGAGAGAGAGAGAGAGAGATAAAGAGAAAGAGAGAGAGAGAGAGAGACAAAGAGAAGCAGGACGGCGATGAAGATAATATGGAAAGCAGCTACTCGATTTGTTTTGACAGGTACTGGTGAAAAGGTACTTGGTATCGAGTTTTGGTATCGAGAAACAAGCAATAATACTACATCCGTTTCATAGCTCATAAAAAACAAAAAAAAAGTCCAAACTGTCAGCACTGCGGAGAAAGGATTTGAAGACTACAGGATTTGATCCATCAAGACCTTATTGTTTTTTCAGGACATTGCACCGATTCAGTAGATCCAGCAGCTTAGATCTAGACTAGACTAGAGTCCTCACTTCTCAGCTCGTCAATCACCGACCAAGATATTCGCTTACACGAGAACAAACCGGAAGTACGTCGACATGCTGCAAGTGTTACGTAAAATACAAACACTGAGCTTGTCACTTGGAGTTGGAGGGAGTTATAGTGTGCTCACGAAACCTTTGTACCCTAGATCGCTTGGTAACATTTTTCATCGAAGCACATGTCCTGCACAAGGCGTGAACAAAAAATCTCACAGTTTACATTCGTGGGCTGGATCTAAATACTGGAGGGCACTGTCAATAACCTTTCCCGGTAACAGCAGTCAGCACAGGCTCGCCTCACCCATTCTTAGATCGTCTATCAACAAAACCCCGTCCTTAATGCCAGGAGCAAAGAGCATATCTGTACCAGCAATGTTTGATAACCCGGAATCATCAGATCCAAGATCAAATCGGCTCATCTGGGTCGATTTAGAGGTAAACTGGTAAATAAGACTTCAACCATCTTCATTCATGATTAACCCTCATGATGTGGTGATAGAATACACAGTCAAGTCCATGTATCTGTGTCAAAATCGGATATCTCAAATTCTTATTAGTCTAAAGAAAAAGAAATAATAGTTGTTGTTCCGTCTTTGCATCTATTAATAGCCTTTGCATAACAAGAATTATTTAACGCCTATTTGATATTTCTGATTACTCAAACTGCCCAGCGCTGTCACAGAGGCAAAATCACCTCCTGGCGTCCTCCCCGCTAGGCGCCAAACAGCTTGAAAAACAAACGAGACAGTGCTGTGGATAGAGAGAGGCAATAAAACTGGACCTTGCGAGTGCCACTAACCTCCACTGATAAGACGGCGGGGGGAAAAGAATGTGAGGAAAGATTTCCGTATGCAACAACCCGGAAGTAAGAACATACTAAAGAGGGATTATTTTGATGGGGCTGGTATAAAAAAGTGGGGCATGGTTTTTTGTGGGGGAAATAAATAAAGAAAGAAAGAAAGAAAGAAAAACGGCAAGTAAGTTTGCTTCTTCAATATTGCGTGCTTGCGGGCTTTCATGTTATGGCATATGATGATGATAACATAATGATACACATTTGAAATGGTCTGTGAATATCTGAAAGAGAAAAACACCATACATAATATTAGTACATGCACAATGTGGATTAGAACTAAAATAGAACCTGTGACCGCCAAGTCCTTAGTCTGCGGTATAGCCGGTATCACCAAATGACAAGTTGTAGGTGAGTGGAAATTTGGTGGTCATATACTAAAATTGAAAAATAGCGCCCTATTAATGAGTGCACATGCTTTGTTTCATGAATATAAATGTAAAAACAGGTAGAAATGTTTGTTACAGTCAGGATTTTATATCCTGAAGTATTATCAGAGCGCATGTTATTTA
The DNA here is from genome assembly GCA_033807755.1 of Ellobium chinense. NCBI lineage: Eukaryota > Metazoa > Mollusca > Gastropoda > Ellobiida > Ellobiidae > Ellobium > Ellobium chinense. The sequence goes on from JAWQUT010000138.1 coordinate 1,554,968, forward strand.
CATCTTGAATTCCCGTGACCTCTCGCAATAACCTCGAGATATGCAAATTTTAAGGTCAAAAAATACAAAAGTAGGATCCGGGTTTATAAACAAAACAGAATACCATAATATCTAGGATTCCAAGCTATTTTCAAGGGCGTATCAGTCGAGGCGAGCGTAAAAAATAGGTTGGATCCATATAGATACATATAGTGCCAGGGGGGCTCCGCCCCCCTGCGACCCCCCGCAAACGGACGCTCCCAAGGTCGCGTCCTTGAACAGTACTCCGTAAAAATATCTATCATTGTTCCGGCCAGGGAATAAGTGAAACTTTTGGGTCTTACCTCGTATTGAATGAGGTCAGCAAAATGGCGTCCCTGGAGGCCACCGAATCACCAGTTCGCCTAATTAAATTGGATTTATTACAAAGATTTTGAACCAAGCACCTTTTTAGTTCAATTACAGTAAGTATTGATTTGGACACCAAACCTCTAGAAATATATTTTGCGTGTGTAGGTGTTTTAGTTAAAATTTGGCTGGTTGTTGCATGCGGAAATCTTCTCGAATGTGCGAGGGCTCGGCAGTGCCGAAAAATTGATCGATAATGAAGCATTTTCACAGCAATGTATAGATTAACACATCTGGCCCAATGCACCGTGACGGTATATAAACGAGGCTGCCCTCTTGAAGTCCCCAGTGTGCTCGCTCGCTTGCATACGGTTGACTCACCTTGGAAATCATGAGTCGAATTCTGATTACTCAAATTCATTGGGGTGGTCCCAGCGAATTTGAGTGAAGTGGACTTGACTGTATATTCAACCATTCGCTCGCTTCACATAAATTGGGCAATAGAATATATTATATCCATGTCTCCTTGCAGAGCACTGAATGTGATGGTGAAATTTTGCACCCCAGTGTCACCAGACTAGCTAGCAGACAGCATGTGCAGCAGTCATTATCCGTAACAATGGTTATGCAGCCAGTGGGAGGTTTAGACTGAGCAGCCTTGCACTAGGAGAGTTAATTATTGAGTTGAGGGAGCTCATTCCTTTAGCCCTCATGGGACATGATTGCTTTTCTCTGTCAGCAAATTTATTTCGTCTGCTATTCACCAGATAGGTGCTGTCATGAGGAATTCTTGGTTTTTTAACTCTTTATTCATCAGATCATTTTTTCCTGCAAGTAAACACTTTACTTTCATGAATTTACTTGAGTAAATGGCCTGAAGATTACGATCTCATTGATTTTGGGTAAACCGTTATACACTGTGCCAAGACATGTAGAATACTACAATTTAAGTTTCACAATAGTGTATTTATTACCAGTAAATTTGAAATGAAACAGGAGGAATGCCATATGGATAGAAATGGAAGTATGGCATGAGGAGATGTAATAGTTTGTTGTCATAGTATGCAAGTTGTATGAGGAATCGCAAGCCTAATTACCGGCTAACAGCTTAGGAATGTGAAACCAAGGGCTGAATATTATCAAATAATGATATATGACATAACTGATTTGACCAAAGATGAGTGAGAGATGGCCTTAACTTTGACAAAAGTCTTCTAAATTGTTAGAATATCTGTATGAGGTGTACTTTGACCCTTACGTATTGATTTTATCCACTATTTCAGATGACAGGTTTAGACTTTGTTGAGGACAGAATTCTCGAGATTGCTTGCCTGATTACAGAGGGAGATCTCAGAATTGTGGCTGAGGTTAAGTAAAATTACTTTTCTATAAACTGTCACTGTATGCTTTCCCCCAGCCTATCCTTCTTTTATAACTAGAAGGGTTTTTTTTTTATGAGAATCAAACTTTCGTGAAAACTCAGAAATGGGCTTTCAGTTTCACAAGGACCTCATTCTTGTCAGTCTCAAGTGATGTTACTTTGTGGGTGTTTGAGAACAGTCTGGAGTGACATTAAAGGACTGCCTAAAAAAAGAAAATTTTGGCTTACATTCTTCTTTTTTTTTTCAAATTTTCATGTATCAGAAGGCCAGGCCTATACTCAAGATAAACTTTTAGATTCAGACAATCAAATGGCTGTTGCATTTTCCATGTGCTGTTGCAGCACACACTCAGTCAGTTGTGCACTATTTAAATTTCTATGAACAATTTTGAACGGAACTTTTTTCACAATTGAAACTCAGATAGCAAAATTTGAAGAAAAAAAAATTCTTTTAAGTCTTATAATATATGGGTGCATAGTAACTTAAAATTTAGTAACTGTTTTCAGAAGCACATAGGAATTGAAATTGAAATTGAAATTGAACTTTACAGGCGTTTGTATGAAATCTTGAAAGTTCTGTCCTTCAGAAACTGCTTTAATACCTCACCATGAATTTCAAAAAACATCTGTTATTTCCTCCACCACATTCCAGTTGATATTAGGATGGTCTGATCTTTCATGGCACACAAACTTGTCACTGCTTGTATTGATTATTCAGTGGGATCATACCATGTACACATTCCTAGATTTGTTAGGCAACAGTATTCATATGGCTGGGTTGTGGTAAAAATAATTATAGAATGAAATCATAGTAAGGGATCATTTGATATTTCACTTATGTATTATCTGCATTCTTGTTGTTATAAATTATATTTTTGCATTCTCTACCCCCAGGGTCCACATATAATCATTCATGAGAGTGATGAAGTTTTGAACAGAATGGGAGAGTGGTGTACTCAGCATCATGGCGAGGTTTGTAGTGTTTCTTGTTATTGTTGTAAGTTTTTGTTCCTGATTTTCCTGGACTAATGTAAATGAGTGTCTCACATCTTAAAGATTTGATCTGTTTTATCTCTGAGTTACTTTTTCACATGTCAAGAATAGTTGTAGTGATGAGATGGGTAGGTAATAGTAGTAGTGATGAGATGGGTAGGAAAAGTAGAAAACATCAACGTGCCCAGCAAAGAACAGACAACAGCATTCATCTAGGGAATGCCTACATTCAGTGATGATGAAGGTGAAATTGGAGCTCCTGTGGTGAAAAGGAAATCTGCCCATACCACATATAACCAGCTATGGGATAGTTTCATGTTTTTTGGAAACTGCCCATATTTGTCTGTGAAAAGAAGCTTACAGATACTCCATAAATTCTGAACAAACAGTGAGGGCCTGTTTATATCCTTGCATGTAATTGCTCTGATTTAAGCATTTTTCTGAAAATAAGGGCAAAGAGTTGTGCATTGATCTGAGCAGTTTATATTTTTTAATTGAGAAGAGACAGTACCATTATGTGCCTTTCTATTTCCTTCTCTCCCACCCCACCCCCCACNCCCCCCCTCCCCCTCCAAATCCCCTGAAGGCCAAACAAAGAAGCCAGTAAAAATCTGACATCTACTAATCTTGCACTTCTTTTGAAACTGTTCCATACTGACTGTATGATTTTATCCGGTGGTGGCTATATGTCACTTTGCACCAATTAGCTGTAAACATACTTTTTGGAATGGCCTCATGAAAGGAATGGTGCGATCAAGTGAAAGAGTAAGAGTATTTTAATCTGAAATAACAGGCTTGTGGGTATTGCAAAATGTTCATTTTAGTCCAATTTCCATCTCATTATTTCAGGACTTTCCAGTATTCAGAATCCAAATAAAACCTTTGAAAATGTGAACTTTGAAAAGAGCCTTCACATGGTTTTCCTGGTGCAAACAACATGCTATCAGTAGAAATATCTTCTGTGACATGTTCATGTTTATATTTACAGGCAACAATGAGATTTCATGCCTTAAAAGTTAAATACTGTTCCTCAAATGAAATGCTAAAAACGATTTCCTTGCACTCAAGTTTACTGTAAAGAAACAGACTGTTTACAGACAGTTCAGGCACTTCCAAAGCAAAATTGTAAGCAGCAAAAAAAAAGGTGTGCCTCATCTCAAAAAATAACTGTCCATGGCCTAAAGTTTTCATCACAATATACATAGTTTGACATTGTATAGGTGTTCTTCAGTTCTTGATATATAATGTTTCAGTTGTTTTAATGTTATCATAGCATCATCTTATTACTGTAGTGTAATCTAGTATTCAGGCATTATTTCACAAGTCTGTGAAGATTCAGTATTTGGATGTGTCATCTGAGATAAGGAATGTAATTTACTTACCTGTAATATTTTATCAACAGTCTGGTTTAACAGAGGCTGTGAGAAAGAGCAAAATCAGCCTAGCAGAAGCTGAGCAGATGGTACTAGACTTTGTCAGACAGCACACACCCAAAGGAAAGTGTCCTTTGGCAGGAAATACAATCAGTATGGATAGGAGCTTCATCCTGAAACATATGCCACTTTTGGCAGAGCATCTTCATTATAGAGTTCTGGATGTTAGCACAGTGAAGGAATTATGCAGGTAGGCATAACAGATTATTAAAAAGTAATAGGAGTGGATTTAGTAATATTTTCTGTGTCCTAAAGGAGTTGCCCTATTTAGAGAGATATTAATTAATAAATCATCTGACTGATGTTAATGGAATTTCTGAAGTTTTCAAAGTTGCTCCTGTATCTACAGGGATGCATTAATTTCATTATTTCCATGTCAAAGTTTAATATTTAGGAGTAGTATGGTTTTACAAACATTTTGATAGGTACTTGTTGTGGAATGAGAGGGGACTATTTATAGCTTACAAATGACCCAACATTCACACACCAACACTTACATTAACACATTGTGCTCAAATAGTCCACATGAAATCTTTATCTTCAGACATTGAGGAAATTTCTTTGTTTAGCAGTTAGTAATCATTTCAGTTAATTTGTGTAACTATTATTCATAAGAACAATCTCTATCGTGTCTTTTTTACCTCTTAAAGACGCTGGTATGAAAAGGATCTGAAAGTTGCTCCTGTGAAGAAAAACAACCACAGGTAGGTTTGTCTTTTACTACTGTACAGTGAACCTCGGATGTAACGAAGTCGCCAGGACCAACCATCAGTCCTCATTGAAGCCCTCGTTGAGCACGAGGTCTTTGTTTAGTCATGTGAAAACTGGTCTATCTCTAATGACAACCTTTAGGTAACATGGTACTTAACTTTGCACTTCAAAAATATCATTGGCTGCAACCCTTGACTCCAGACACCATCGGTGTGACAACATCGCGAGCTGATCATGTACCAATTTTTTTTTAACATTTTTGGTAGACAAAGCAGTGTAAACATTGGGAAACGAATGGTTACAATCACCGTCTCTGAGTCTGTGATTATAAGTAAAGCAAAAAGCTTGGCCAGTCATCAGCTGAGCAAATTATTATTCCATCGTTTCATTGTCCATTCCCCTTCCTTCCCCTCATCCTTGCCTTCAAAGGCTTTAATTACTCTTCCGCTGATCGCTCAGATAGTCATGTCTCTTTCACCATCCCCTCCTTTCCTACTCTGCTCCTTTGCACACACAGATATTAGGCCTATCGATAACCTTTCATGTTGACTCAGTCTTGTAAGTTGTAGACTATTGCTAGCAATTGTTATGTAAATCTTCGGGAGTTGCTCGCTGCTGACAGTTTTATTGCGAGTGAAAAGGATGTGCGATGGCCTAACTTCAGGTCAATGACCTCGTTAGAGCCGATGTTGCTAGAATTTTGCATTCGTTGGATCAGAGGTACATTAACCATTGCAAATGCGAGGTCTTGTTGAATCTGAGCTCGTTGTATTTGAGGGTCACTGTATTGTTCTTTGTCTTGTCATGACAGCTTAGGTAGGAAAAGAAATATGTGCAGCAGTCCACTGACTCCTATTGTTTGTATCTGATGACTCTTCTCAGGCTGACTTGCACCCTAGGTAGCCTCTGCTTGTATGATAAAGTATCAAGGAAATCGCACCCTCTTGGCATGAAAATATTGAGGAAGTCAAAAAAATTTCATTTTGTCCAACTGTCCATGTGGTTTAGAAACCAGTCGATTGCTTGATCTGGCAGTAAGTTCCAGGACTATGAAGCACAGCCTATGTTATGGATGTTTGGAGGAAGTGTTTGGGTGAAATTTCTGTGGCAGGCAGTACATGAATTACACAATGCAAGTTTTCAGTTGCATGTACTTATTTACAAAGATAGGTTTTAGATATTTAATCTCCTGGATCAGCATCTCTAAATAAACTTTCGCAACTAGGCAACAAAGGTTACTATGGATTGTCTTTAACAAAGACAGCACTCGTCGGGGAAAAGAGAAAGTCATCAGAACTTGATTTAGGCCCTCCTGAGAATGCCTATGAAATAATTTAAATTGCAAAAGGTATTATGAGCTTTTGTTACATGAGTAGCCTCCACTTATAAGATTGCTGTACTATGATACATGTAGTAGTAGCCTGGTATGCACTGGTTTTTAGATTTGGTCTTTGTAAGCCAACTTGGACAATAGTTCCTCTGAAAAGACTGACCAAATCCTGTCCCTGCATTTTTACAATTGTTTCTAATTCTACCAGATGCTGTGATGGTTGTAAATTTATACAGTAGAATTTGGTTATAATGGGGTGTTTGGAATTTTCCAAATTAGGCTCTTTGTCTTATAATCATATTGTTTCTTCATAATGGAGGATTTCATCCTGGGTTTCACTTTGTGCTGAAAAAATAAGATCATCTGTGACTAAAGCTGGCGGGGTAGGCAAACTCAGTCTGCACCTACTTGATTGGTGTGGTTGCCTGTCATGCCTATTTAGACTAACTAGCATTTGGCACTAATTGACACATGATGTCCTGCTTGGGATAGTTAAGACAGAAATATTATGGTCTTGTATTTCTTTTTTTCTTTTGTTTCAGTTAACAGAGGGCCAATTTATAGATTAAATTTTTTGTGATGTTATGTCATTCATTATCAATGGCTGCATTTGCATATTGTTTGTTTACTGTATTTTGGCTTGTATTCCGAGTCATCGCTAACAAGCAACACAGAACAGCCATGGTCCTAGACAGTCTGTGGGTAATTACATGAACATGCAGTCTCCACTGAAATAACATGATAACCTAGTAAAATACTGAAACAGTTCTGAACTGAACACATTGTTTGTCAATTGTTGTGTGATGTGAAGTCAAAGCACGAACAAAAAAAAAGATTATTTCACCTTGGTTTCATAGATGCATCAACTGTCGAACTACACTGGTCTTGCGAAAACTTGTTCAGTGGGTAAAGCAGTTTTGCGACAGTAGCTGGGTTTTCGCTCTTCCAGGCCCAGTGTAATAAAACTATTTTATTAATATCAAAGAAAAGAGAGGAATTGGGATTTAGAATTCTGCTGATAAAATCTGGTTCCTGCTATAACCTTGGCCATAATAAGTGGGTTCCACTTTATATTTTGTCTTTTCAGGGCAGTGGATGATATCTTGGAAAGTATTGAGGAGCTGAAGTTCTACCGCTCAGCTATTTTCAAGTAATGAGCTGCAGTCTTCATAGAGTTGTCATCAGGCTCAGCCAAGTCCATAGATATTTCTCACCAGAAAGTTACACAGACATATATGTCAGAAAGTCATTTTTCATTGGCAGAAAGTTATATGCTGTGATTACAACCTATAAGCCAAGATAGGCCATTATTTTGCCAATGGCATGGTGGCCAGAGCTTCTGGAGTTATGGGCTTTTCTTGCAAAGTAGGTCTTTCTATATCCTTTTGCTTATGTAAAGATACACAGTCGAGTCCACCTAGTTCGAACTAGGATTGATCAAATTTCTCTTAAACGGGCGGGAAATGAAGTTATAAATTTTTTTCCTTCTTTGCGTATAGTAAAAGTATCACCGTATCACCTGCAAATTTGCCTTTGCAGTTCTTCTGCTCGTGCAAAATCACAGTCAACGGGTGTGAAACAAAGAAGTTAGTGCCTGAGAAGGCAGGAGTTGGTAGGTAGGTAAGGGTATGTATTGTACAGCATTACTCCTTGACTGATTAAGGGGGATGTGGGGAGAGAGCACAAGTGCTGATCAATAATCAAGCACTCGGTGACACAACACTACACTACATGATGTACTCGCACAAATTAGTTGTGAGCATGTGCTACTGTTAAAAACAAATGGTTTTCTAGACCTATGCCAATAATCGCGCGCTACAGAAGGGTGTGTCTGAGAAAACCTGGAGGGCCATCTAGACTCTGTCATTTATTGCTTGCAGTCCCCAAAATAGACCAAATAGGCAGCACTAAATCTTGAAGATTTTCTTGTCTGAACTCTCCCAAATTTACTGGCATCACATAGTGAGTTCTGCTCACACTCAGCTCAGCTG
>JAWQUT010000138.1:1572977-1586311 GCA_033807755.1 Ellobium chinense
GGGGGGGGGGGGGGGGGGATGAGGTAGGGGTACGGGGTGCTAGTTACGCCCCTGTGTCTTGATATGTGAACTGCACAAGTGGAGTGCTGTAGTCTTTTAATAGGACTTTTACAAAGAAGCAACTCATGATAAACGAAAGAACTGGCTGGATAGTAAAGGTTGAATTTAAATTGATTTCTTGCGTAATACTATACTTTACTGCACTGCGCTGCGCTGTACTGTACTGTGCTGTCCTGTACCGTGCCGTCCTGTACTGCAATGCACTGTGCTGAACTGAACTGTACTGTACTGTACTGTACTGTACTGTACTGTACTGTACTGTACTGTGCTGCGCTGCACTGTTCTGTGCTGTACTGTACTGTACTATATTTTATTATGTTGTAGATACTTTCCTCCTGCCTGTGCTCAGTAGAGAAGCTAAATTATATGATGGTCTCGAGGTTGAGTCTATGCTTTTCATAAAGAAAGAAATACAGTAGCTACAAAAAGAGGTACTCTACAATATAGCATGAAACACTGTTTAGTATTGAATTGCAAGAGATATTGTCACAGGACAGAATGCAAACAGATACATATACTACTCAGAAGTACAATCTGTAATGTCACTTATCCTACAATGGAGGAGGTTGCCGGTTCTTTCAGTAAAATCTGTAGAATCTTGTCATACAGAGATACGGCCTCTGGTCTGGGATACGTGCTCATCTTTGATGTGCTGTCAATTACCAGAATATTGAGACCGTCACTTGTGTACTCATCCCACTTGAGCATGGCACTTCCCTGCAGTGAAGGGTCGCCAGACTTTGCAAAGTTGGTCCACATTGTTTGCATAGAGTCGGCCACTTGGCGATCCGTGGAAGTGGCATTGGGGTCATTGTTGAAGAAAACTAGCTGCAGGTCTCTGGCGTGAGCGACACCCATCCATGGCGGTGTCACAGTATTACTGTGTAGGTAATCTAGTTCATACAGGTAATGCTTTGTGCCTGGGGCCTTCTGAGCCAGGGTGTTATTCAGCTCCAAGATACCAGCTGCTGCAAAGAGCACGTCAGTTAGTGCCTTGACCAGCTGTGACCGCTTTTCCAAGGGGGTTGTTACATTTGCAAGGTATTCTCCTTCTGCAAGTTGTATCACATCGTCGAACTTATCAATGGGGTAAACCCCCCGCAGGGTTTCAAAGACGGCGTTGATGTCATCTGCGCTGACGCCATCATCTTCTGGATCTGATATTATACTTGCATACTCCCCAGAGTTATAACCTCTAAGAGTGTCCACTTTGTTGAAGTTACCTTGACTTAATAATGTCTCAGGGTAGTCTGGGAGGAATCCAAATGTTGTTTCCACTCGAGGCGTTGCCAGTATATCCTGATGGGTTGATTGCCTGATACCCATACTAGCAAGAAGAAGCTGGTTTGCATCGGCTTGTCGTAAGCACTGGACGAGCTCTGACACTGTTCCCTGGGAACAGCCCAGCTGGCTGCCTATTAATGAGGTAAAATCCTGCAATTTTATCCTTGTATTTGGCCTCTCCACTGCCCATGGGCAAAAGGCAAACCCACTTTGCATAACAGCTCTCTGAAACAGCCCATTAGCCAGCGGGGACAAGGTCAGCAGCGACACAGATGCTGCACCTGCACTTTCACCAAAGATAGTCACCTGAGCTGGATCACCCCCAAAGGCAAAAATATTTTGCTGTACCCATTGCAAAGCCATAAGCTGGTCCATCAGTCCGTAGTTTCCTGGCATGGCGTCGTCTCCAGTGGAAAGAAATCCAAATGGTCCCAAACGGTAGTTTATAGTGACCACAACCACGCCCTTGGCTGCCAGTAATGAGCCGTCGAATTCGTTTCCTGTCCCCGCATAGAAAACTCCGCCGTGAATCCACAGCATGACGGGAAGGGATCCGTTAAGTGTTGGGCTGTATACGTTGAGAAAAAGGCAGTCCTCTGATTCTGGCACGCTTGGAGTAATACTCTGGAGACACTTGGGCCCAACAGCCACCGCATCTTTGGTTCCCGACCATTCGGGAGCAGGCGATGGTTTATCGAAACGGCCGTCGCCTGTTAAGGAAACAGGAGAGAGACACCCATGTGTTAATCAGTTTTTAAATTGACCAATGAGCCAGTTTCCGCGCATGTGGCTGTATGATGGGGTGCAAAAACACCCCAGCGCGGTCTTTGAATGCATCTAGAACCTTTATTTTTTTCGCAAGAAACTTGAAACTTCATGGATTCCTCAAAATCAATGAGATCTTCATGCAGGTTATTTTGCAGTGAGCAAACATGAGCACTGTACTCACTACAGCACGTGCAATTTTACTACCCCTCCGAGTACGATGCGGGAGCATCTGCACCCCGACTTTTTATATAGCAGAAAATAATCCACCCTCCGAGTACGATGCGGGAGCGTATGCACCCCGACTTTTGATATAAGAAAACTTACCTCCGAGTACTATGCGGGAGCATTTGCACCCCAACTTTTAATAAGGAATTTAGGGGAGGCACTACCTTTTTCTAGAGATTGTAGTGTACCGTACCAAACATGGTGTGCAAACACCTTATCCCCATGAGTGCACTGGATTTCCATGCAAAATGCACACCAATGTGCTGAATGGTGCATTCTTCCTCCGCGAGGATAGTGATCTTAGGACAACTGTCATTTATGATAGCACCAGTTGTTTGAAACCAGATTTCACCGATGTCTCATGGATATCTTTATGCTTGATCATACAGAGGTTTCTGCAGATCTTCTGTCTTGATGCACAATTAAGAGGAACTGGCAACACACGTTGATGTAAGATGAAGTAATGTTATATCTAGACAGGAAATCCAAAAAAGTCTCTGTAGGATCATGCATTGAGATATCTCAGAGACATACATGTACGTGAAATGTGGTGTCAAACAGTTGATGCTATCCCAAATGACAATGGTCCTAAAATCTGGAAGGCAGGAGAGTGATGGGTGACGCCTGGAGAGATGTTGATGATGTTGAAATGGAAGCACTGTTAGGATGCTTTTTGAACCTTGGAGCCATGGGGCAAGGTTTGCTTCCCACAACTTTGATGTGGGACAGGATTATGGGCAACTCATTTATACGCTCTGTCATGGGACGATACCGCTTCTTGGAGTTGTGCAAGTTCCTGCGATTTGACGACAAGGAATTAAGGTCATTGCGGAGAGAACGGGACATTTTTGCACCTTTTCGAAAAATGTGGGACATGTTTAATCAGACATTGAAAAGACATTACGTTCCAGGCCCATTCCTTACAGTTGACGAACAACTGGTTACTTGGAGAGGCCGCTGTAAGTTCCTCCAGTACTTGCCCTCCAAGCCAGGAAAGTATGGTATTAAGATATTCTGGGTGGCAGATGCGGAAACGTTTTATCCGCTGGAGGGGATTCCATACCTCGGAAAAGAAGGCAGAGACCCTCAGCGCTTCACTGGCCGAAACATCGCGAACACACTCTGTTCACCACTCTTACTGGTAGAAATCTTACCTGTGACAATTTTTTTACTGACCTGACACTGGCCGAGGGACTTGCGAAAAACGGTTTGTCTGTCGTCGGGACAGTCCGGAGGAACAAAAGGTTTCTCATCAATCCGGGAAATTGCAAAGCATGAATCTGTTTTTGCTTTCCAGAAAAAAACAACTGTAGTGTCTTACAAATCTGGGAGCAAAAAGAACGTTATCGTGCTGAGTACCATGCACCATGATCAGAGCGTTGATCAAACTCCAAAAAAGCGACCAGAGATCATCAGATTTTATAACAAAACAAAAGGTGGTGTTGACATTATGGACAAGATGGTAGCAGCATTCTCAACGCGGAGAGTCACTCAAAGATGGCCAATGAGGCTATTCTACAATATGTTGGATCTTGCTGCCATTGCTGCTGTTGTTGCATTTCGCTACAGAATGCCTGGAAGAACAGAGGCTGACAGCAACAATAGGAGAGGTTTCCATCTGGCAATAGCTCAAGAGCTGGTTCAGGAACAAGTCAGGCGTAGGAGTTACCAGACTAACTTCGGAAAGAGATTCTTGGACTGGCTGTTGAATTGGTTGCAAGGTGTGACAAAGAAAGCACTAGTAAAGAAGGAGCAGTGGCAAGCACCAGCAGTAGTGGTAGTCAAAGATCAGTTACTGTTCCAGCTTCCACCCAGGGCGATCCTCTTGCGAAATCAACCAAAAGGAAACAACACAGATGTACTGAATGCCCCTGAAAAAAGGACAAGAAAACGACCCATCAATGTGCAGCGTGCAGCAAATTTGTCTGTTTAGATCATGGGTCCTTATTCAATTGTGCTCAGACTGTTGTGCAGCAAATATGTGAGTTGTAAGTGGAATCCATAGCTTCACTAAAATGTGTCCAACAAAACAGTTAATGAACAACATGAAAACAAACAAAGCTTTTCCAGGTCAACTTCTTTATTGTAGACATTACACTTTATAATTCAGTATGGACACGAAGCCATCTTTTTTCTGTCCTTGCGCATCGGCCCTCCAGGATAGCAAGCCGTGCATGCCTTTGGTGGAGCTTGCCACTCTGCTGCAACAACGTCTTCCATCTCTACATGGTAACCCTGAAAATACAACATTGTTGTCAGTCACTATTGCTTCTACTCAACAACTTATTGTGTGTAATCCAACGAAACAATAGATGATGATGATGATGATGATGTAAGATGATAATGATGATGATGATGATGATGATGATGATGATGTGTGATTTTGAATAGTTGTCATGACTGAAGTCCTTGTTTCTTTGTTGAAAGTGGCCTTTCTCATGTTATTCAATTCCATGCAACATTTTGTATCTTGATTTTATTTCTGCGGTGCAGTTTCGCCAACAATTCGTTCAATTTGGATTTCGTTTACCTCTATGTTTATTTCATGTGGGTGTTGCATGTAATTATGATGATATAACGATAATTTCAAGCTTATTATTATGCTCGACGCCATTTTTTGCTTCTTCTAAAACAAAGAAAATTAGCACTACAACTTCGACTTCAGTGTTCTCTAAGGAGAGAAGTAAAATACTAGTAATTTAGAAACTGAACCTTGTTTTCATATTGCTTATCATAAGCACCAGCGGTTCCCTCTGGGAATTTCTCCCTGATTGTCTGTGTTGTGAAATAAAGACAAATTATAGACTGTTTTTCAAATCAAATCACTGGTGTATTTTTTTTTATAATGTGCATCCTGTGTACCAAGAGCATGAACAATTATCACAGTGTTGAACACAACAAAAGTAGGCCTATATTTTGAGAGGAGAGCAAATCCCACCAGGTCACCCACGAACTGCCCATTGTAAAAGTTCCTACTCGATGAATAATAATGGAATGATAAAGAGATGGAAACTAGCGTGACAGAAAATGATTTTTGCATTACTAATGTTTGAGAAACCTAAAGCGTGGAGCAGCTTTTAAAAATGCTCTAAATTATACATGAATAATGTACTTTTGTTTTGCCTTGTTATGTAGTAATTTTAGATAGATCTAGGCTTAAGAACTTACCCAGCTGCGTTGAAAGCTTCTTTCCAGTCCTCCATTGTCATACAATTGGTACCAGACGAATGTGTGTTGTCTCAAAAACGAAAAAGTGCAATACTACTGTAAGGAAAGTGGGAGTGTAGTTAATCCCACATCGTACAGGGAAGGTTTTTTTCCTATTAGAAAGTAGGGGTGCAGATGCTCCCGCATCGTACTAAGAGGATGGGAACCTTTCTTCCTCTATAAAAAGTCGGGGTGCAGAGAATCCCACATCATACTTGGAAGGTGGAAAAATTAATCACTATATTATGAAGTCGGGGTGCAGATGATCCCGCATCGTACTCGAATATGGGCATTTTGCATCATACGGCGAGGGTTAAGAAGTTCCTACCTTAAGTGTGTTGGTCCGGTAGTAAACAAAAGCTTTTGTTTAAAACAAGGAAATGAGGGGGTAAGTGCGGTGGAGGATTGGAATTGTCAATACAGTATATTTCCACTTCATTCTCATTAATATTTTCAATCATTTTTTTCACTAATGAACTTTCCTTATCCACTAAGGTTCACACTGTTAGGACCTTGTTCACACTATGCACATATGGTCGCTTTGTGCATAAAAATATTAATAGTTTGAATACTGATAAAAAATGTGAATGACTGTGTTTGCTGGCAAAGTCGTCATACGACATTCTGTTCCGAGGATCTGAGATGAGTAACTACAAATCATTTTTTCCTTAAACGAATAAACGGATAGTCATTACGTTTTAAAGCTTTTTTTTTTTTTGTTGTAAATCTATTGAAAAGTGCATAGTGTCCTGTTTTCAAAGTATATGTGCTGCAAAAATATGTTGTACTGCATTACTGGGTCTAAACAGAAAGACGCTTATCACGAGATTCCATTTCTTTTTTACTTACTTCTCTGACATAAGATAATGGTGGACACTCAGCTTACACAGTGTCGAATTTTTTATATGTAACTTTACAGAAAAAATATTCTACCGACAATGTTGTGCTTACCTGTTGGTGCTGAAGCATATCGTATACCAAGAAAGGTATAAATGACGTCGTTGCTCGGAAGGGTCTTTTTAGAGCCCCGAAGAGTCTGGTTGCTGGAGATGTAAGCGATGGCATCATCGTCTGGGGCTGCTCGAAGCACGTAAGCAGCGGATAAAGATAATCCACACAACAGGCATAGCAGGAGATTGACCGCCATTGCTAAGCACTCGTTCCGTCGGTTTATTCAGTAATGTTCGTGTAAGTCTGACGCAGCAACTCTTCACTAGATGTAGATCTATGTAAGCTATACGGGGTCCATCCCAAAAATAAGTTTCCCTCCTCAATAACTCAGAAACAAAGTGATCAAGAACAATGAAACTTGGCATAGCATACCTTCATTTTATGATCTATTCAACGTAGTAACCGCCATTGTCTATGCACTTTTGCATTCTCCGCAACCAGCCGTCAAATGCAGTAACGTAAGAGACTTTGTCCAGCTGTCTGATGGCTGCTTGTGTCGCAAAAATAATGTCTTCTTCTGACTCAAATCTTTGGCCCCGAATGTGCTCTTTCATTTTTAGGAAGAGTCAAAAGTCACATGGGGCCAGATCTGGAGAATAGCGTGGATGCCCCAAAACTTCCCATTCGTATTGGTCCAGCAGCTCGGTGACCATCCTGGCAGTGTGCACAGGTGCATTATTATGATGGAAGATGACTCCAGATTGCAGGAGCCCAGGTCGCTTTTTTTCGGATGGTTGGTCTCAGTTTATCTTGCAGAACAATTTTGTAATATTGGGCATTGACAGTGGTGCCGAAAGGAACTGGCCATCGCAAAATGATACCGGATGTGTCGAAAAAGAACATGTGCATGACCTTCAGAGACCCTTG
Source organism: Ellobium chinense (assembly GCA_033807755.1). Lineage (NCBI taxonomy): Eukaryota > Metazoa > Mollusca > Gastropoda > Ellobiida > Ellobiidae > Ellobium > Ellobium chinense. The sequence continues at coordinate 1,580,340 of JAWQUT010000138.1, forward strand.
CTTTCGGCGTGCTTTCTCTGGGCGGAGGTTCATCACTGTTTCTCCACTCAGCAGACTTCTTTTTTTGTTTGTTTGTTTCTGGATCCCACGAATAAACCCATGTTTCATCGCCTGTGACAATTCGATCTAAAAACTTGGTGTGCTATCTTTGAAATCTGTGGATGAATTGTCTTGAGAATCTCACCCTGGACTCTTTTTGGTCTGGCGTCAACAAATGGGGAACACATTTTGAGAACATTTTCCTCTTGTCAAGTTTTTCCGTAAGAACCCGGTAAACTGAAGACTTTGAAATGGGCACTTCATCAGCAATCTCTTCACATGATTTTCTCCTGTCTTCAGCTAAAGATTGCTCAACAGCGGAGATTACTGCATCTCCCCATGCTGTGAGAGGCCGCCCAGTCCGGCTTTCATCATCCATGTCCACGCGCCCTTCTGAAATGGCTGTCATCCATTCTCTTATGGTTTGAATGGAAGGAGCATGGTCTCCTAGAGCAGTCAAAAGACCTGTGTGTATTTCAGGGACTGACTTACCCGAAGAATTGAAAATTTTATGATTACCCGAATGCCATATCTTGAGAATGATTCCTTCATTTTCTGAGCATTCATCATGCCGGCCATTGTGATCTAACTGTCAACAGGAAAAGGAAGCTCATTTCAGATCCGTTCAGGACTGGTGTACAAAATTTTACAGGAAATTTTCTAAAGACTCAATGTACAAATGTGCCAAGTTTCATCAGCCTGTCACAAGCCGTCCTAAGTTTATAAGGAAGGGAAACTTATTATTGGGATGGACCTCGTACCAAGTGACGGGAAAAAAAAAAGAGATGATTATAGATAATGGTTACCGTGAATGTGGGAAGACAGCATGTGATCTTTAAGCCACGTGACAGTTTTAATACATATTATAATAGGGTAGCCGATGTAAAATTATAAAATCTCTTTCAGGGGGGTACTGACCCTTCTTTTCCTATTGCTTGGAATTCGGTAAAATCGAACAAGATGAAATGACCACAAAGAATTTTAGTTATCTGTGCTCAATTGGATTTTTTTTTTTTTAAGTCCCAAATATTTTGATAGAATACTGTACACGTATTTGGGTGGGTCCAGATATGATAAGTCTAGCTGAAGACCGGTGGAAAAGCAGGGAGGGTGCAGACGAGGCGGGACACCGAGGGGGACAGGTTGTGTCATGTCGGGCCGCCCGCGGTGTAAGGGAGGGGGATGAGAGGGGCGACCTTATCTACGTTTAGACGGGAGGAGATGGGGCAGGACTGAGTAGGATGGCTGTGGAATTAGACACATTAGACCGCAAAATATTTGAAGTTTTTAATCAATCATAATATGTGAGGATTGGACTAATGTAACCTTCACGTGCAAGCCAGAATACACCGGCGCGGTGTCAGACTTTATCTCTTCGTTTTACAATGTAATACAACCTGCTTATTAAGAGGTGATACGGTAGGCCGGTTGCAAACGCACTTGGCCTGCACTCATTACAGAGATGTCATCACCCCAATTGCGTCACGAGTCATAAGTGAATCTGCCGTCCAGTGTCGTGATTCTCTCCACCAATTCCGTCAAACAGTGCGATATCGACCTGATCGAGTGACGCCGAGCTGCATGTTTTATGATCACGTGCTATCTCCGGTCTGTTGTGACAGGATCGATTTCTTGAGGAAAATGCTTTATGCTTAGTGGGACCATTCAAGTTTATAGTTCATAATGAGGTTATACTTTATAAGTACTGTATACTTTGTAACTTGGGATCAAGGTTTATTATAAAAAGGAAAAAAAGGGAAAATTCGACGTATTAGGAGTGTATTTAGTAAGGAGGAACGCGTAGCATACCGGTAGTTGATATCGAGGACTTACTCTGTTTATCTAATTAAAGATGAAAGAATGACTGAACAAAGGAAGGAGAGAAGGTGGAAGGCAGGGAAGGAAGGAAAGGGAACAAGGCAGGGAAGGAAGGGAGACAGGCATATATAAGACAATATGACATTGACCTAAAAGAGGAAGAGGGAAGGGCCAATTAAATCTATCGTTTCAAGCCACAAAATTACAAAATTACCAATTGATTACCCTTTGTGATTCTATAATCCCAAGCCTAAATCTCATAGATTTATAATTTCATTGAAAAAAAAAACAAAAAACTAAGTATACAAGGAAAAAAGCTTTCGACACAATGCATTAATTGGTAAAGCGAGATTTACGGTTCCTGGGGTCGAATAAACGACACACACGATTGAAGGATCATAAAGATGATACTGGAATAATAATAGAAAACAAACTGGATGACTGGAAGTCATTGTAGTAGCACACACAGGATTTTATTTTGAAGATTTCTCTCTAAAACAGGCTATGTACTTCGTTAAATTTTAAAGTTATTTGTAAAGAAACAGATTTTTTTTAAAAAAGGTATTAAAATAAATGGCCAAAACGAACAAAGGCTGTTGTTTTGAGACTTCAACACAAATAAATTAGATATTAATTCTATACTCAAAAGACAACCGTGATAACTTTGTGAAACTTGCCAGTTGACTTTTTGCACGCTTGTTTCGTTTCTTGGATAACCAAGAAAAGGTAAAGGATAACCTTGGATAACCAAGAAACTGAGACCTGAAAGTAACTTAAAAAGTAACTGAAAAGTAATTAGTTAATTTTCAAAGTAAAGTAATTATAACAGTTACTTTGCTAAAAAAAAAAAGTAAAGTGATTGTAACAATTACTAATTTTTCAGAAAAGCACAGTAACTAAAAGGGATCTATTTTGTTCACTGTGCAAGCAGATAATGGATGTTTTATTGCAAGGGGTGAGTGAAATAAATGTACTCCACAGTTTGCTGTCATAACAAGTTTACCTGAACACACGAACTCATTTAGAATGTAAGTAAGAAAACTACAAAAAATGCAGGTATACGCACCCTTTGTTTATTGCATTTGTATTGCAGTACAGCCCACAACATTCTGCATTGGCTTTCATTGTCTAGTAACAGAACTTCACTCTGCTCTTATTAGTTGGATGACTAGACATGTTTTTGCTTTACTGTGCCCAAAATATGTAAATAATTATATGATTATGTAGTTGACCTACTTTTTCCCAATATGGCCGCCATGATCATGTGACCTGATCGTTACGAAACCTGAATAAATTTATTCCATGTCCACTCGCTTGCATGTGTTGAAAATTTCGTCAAGTTATCTTGTCTAGAAGCAAAAATATTAGAATTTATGTACGGTACCCTATTTATCCATGTACTATCTTGAAAGGCATATGGATGGAAAGGTTTTTGCCTATATCTAATGTTGAAGGAAAGTGTTAACAACCCTGGTTACAGGCCTGTAACTGTAAATCTACTTGGGAGTTATATTTGACCTCCCTCTTTCCCTCTTTTGGCATGCCCTGCTTCCAGCAAGAAGGGCTCCATGGGGCAAATTTTGATTTGATGGTAAACTGTGTCCATTTTACAGTAGTTTATTTTGCCAGGCACTATTTAGCCCTGGGCTGGGACTGCCTGGTCAAGGGTGTGCTCAGGCGGAAGAGGAGGGGTTCGGCCTTGACCAGTGAAAAAAGTAGGGTGTGTTTACAAATAGCAACCAAGCCCAAAATTTCAGTGGACTTGCTGAGGTTAGGTCAGTCTTAAAAGTTGGGCCACACAATGAGCTTCAATCTAATATATGTCTGGGTGAAAGCTAAAACTTTGGGTTCAGAGGGTAGCTCCAAAGGCTAATACAGTATAGTCTAGCTCAAACAGGAAAAAAGGGCCCAACTGCGTTACAGATTTCTAACCGCGCAGGGCTAAGGCGTGACGTCAAAAAGCGAGAGGCGAGCTGGCACTCATTATAAAAAGAGGTATCTACAGTGAAACCTCGATATACCGCCACCCGTTATACCGCCATTCCCGCATACCGCCAGCTTTTCGCCGTGGAACGGATCTGACACCTATACAAAGTCACTAAAAATCTCGTTATACCGCCATCCGCCATCCGCCAACAGTTTAACTGTTACATTCATAACNCGAACTCATTTAGAATGTAAGTAAGAAAACTACAAAAAATGCAGGTATACGCACCCTTTGTTAGTTTGTTTATTGCATTTATATTGCAGTACAGCCCACAACATTCTGCATTGGCTTTCATTGTCTAGTAACAGAACTTCACTCTGCTCTTATTAGTTGGATGACTAGACATGTTTTTGCTTTACTGTGCCCAAAATATGTAAATAATTATATGATTATGTAGTTGACCTACTTTTTCCCAATATGGCCGCCATGATCATGTGACCTGATCGTTACGAAACCTGAATAAATTTATTCCATGTCCACTCGCTTGCATGTGTTGAAAATTTCGTCAAGTTATCTTGTCTAGAAGCAAAAATATTAGAATTTATGTACGGTACCCTATTTATCCATGTACTATCTTGAAAGGCATATGGATGGAAAGGTTTTTGCCTATATCTAATGTTGAAGGAAAGTGTTAACAACCCTGGTTACAGGCCTGTAACTGTAAATCTACTTGGGAGTTATATTTGACCTCCCTCTTTCCCTCTTTTGGCATGCCCTGCTTCCAGCAAGAAGGGCTCCATGGGGCAAATTTTGATTTGATGGTAAACTGTGTCCATTTTAGTTTATTTTGCCAGGCACTATTTAGCCCTGGGCTGTGACTGCCAGGTCAAGGGTGTGCTCAGGCGGAAGAGGAGGGGTTCGGCCTTGACCAGTGAAAAAAGTTTACAAATAGCAACCAAGCTCAAACTTTCAGTGGACTTGCTGAGGTTAGGTCAGTCTTAAAAGTTGGGCCACACAATGAGCTTCAATCTAATATATGTCCGGGTGAAAGCTAAAACTTTGGGTTCAGAGGGTAGCTCCAAAGGCTAATACAGTATAGTCTAGCTCAAATAGGAAAAAATGGCCCAACTGCGTTACAGATTTCTAACCGCGCAGGGCTAAGGCGTAACGTCAAAAAGCGAGAGGCGAGCTGGCACTCATTATAAAAAGGTGTATCTACATGCGAAAACATTCCTTGGTCCTAAATTATGTACCTTCTTTTCACACATGATCGAGAGTTGAGAGAAGTCTTTGTTAACTTAAAGACCGTAAACAACTTCTCAACTTTGATTGCAATGCTGTAATCTTAAAAAAGGCAGGATAAAGATGTGAAAAAAGTGTCTGACCACTGTTTGAGTTACTTTATTAATGTACCGGTATGAACAGCCTATCTGTGGTTGTGATAGGCATTTTTAATTTTGTCTGTATTGTTCAGTAAGCTCTCACTGGTCTATGACTCTGAAAATACTAAATTTTCACTTGTTTGTGTCTACATGCCGCACAACAGGATAGAATTTGATCGGCCGTACACCATTGTCTCAGGCAGTGATCTCTGCGCTTAGGGGGGTGGTGCTAGTTGCATTACTAGCCTAGCCATAAATCAGTCAACATGCTACGAAGAAGGGTCAAACTGCTGGTACATTGACGCGAAGATTATTTTGACACCCATGTGTTGGTCAGAGATTACCATGGGAATATTTTGAAGAATGCTTGTGAAACCATTTGTGGTTTGAAGAGAAAGATGTGGTCTTTACGATCAAAGAGGAGGATAAAATGGACCGGAGAGTCCGGAGAGGGGGTGATTAAGTGAGCACAGTATTTCCGGGGTGACTTAAAAACGTTACATGGTATAATGTCTTTGGGATGAAGACCGAGAAAGAGAGGAGAGAGAGAAAGAGGAAGAAGGAGAGAGTGAAGGATATGAAGCAGTAAGTGAGGGCCTGAGATTATAGAGCAGAAAAAGCATGATGGCATGCAACGATGAGTAACTTGAGGGACAAGGTATCTTGGTTGGCTCCCACTTTCTCTCTGTCTCTCTTTCTCTCCTCCCTCCCTTTTCACGTTCGCGCTTTGTTTTCTTTCTTCCTCCCTTGTTTCTTCTAGACTCTTGCCCCACCACCTTCCTTTCCCCTACTAGCCGTAGCCCCCC
>JAWQUT010000138.1:1586681-1649749 GCA_033807755.1 Ellobium chinense
GTAGAAATTATTTGTTAGTGCTCCTCAAGTAAATGATAATTTTATATTGCCAGAATTGTAGGGTGTAGATCAATAAGATCTCACTAATCTATACCATACACACAAAAAAAAGAAAGCTATTTGGCAGAAATATGCAAAGAGACCTAGAGAAAAATTAAAATACATGTGGTGGATGTAGCAAGAGGACAGTATAACACGCACAGATCATTAACTGCTGGAGATTTTGTTTGGCCCCGACCATAAAATGAAGGCATCATCAACTCCTCATGTACTTGACTGAATGGCAGATGTAAAATAATGTCCTCCTAGTTTCAAATGTGGTATATAGTTTTGCTAGTGTAGCTTTATTGAGATGTAAAATAATTTCCTTTCTTTATTTAGTTCATACGATTTGCGTCTGATATTACAATACAGTACTTAGTCGCTCTTCCCTAGAAAATCCCTGAATCATGGTTTAAAAGAAAAGTGCAGACATTTTCACAGTTGCTCTTGCAATTTTCAGAGTCTGAATTAGAACTATGACTATTCCTCCCACTGATAGTCCTACTTCTTTGATGTTGCCATGTGTAACTGGTTGGAGGCAATGTAGTATTAATTTCTATATTAGAGGGGAGGAATGTGAGCCCAGTCGGATAAGTTTTCAGATGTCACATATTCTGTCCCCTCGGAAAATGCGGTCGCAAATTGGTGCAAATTTCCGCGTTTTTTGAGGCCTTGTTGCAATTTGGTACATTTCCGCAAATTTAGGCAATTACGTGCAAATTTTGCTGATTTGGGGATTTTTTTGTCTGCCAGTGTCGCAAATTCGCAGTAGGCCTACTGCTTGAACTTGAACAGGAAGAAAGAGAATGTGGTCCGTTTCTACATTTTATTTTTTGCAACATTTCAGTAGTAAACAATGCTAAGTAAGTGGTGGTAAATACAGCGAAGTTAGGAAGCTATTTTTGCACCTTTTTGTGCAATTTTGACTACTTTTTGCATGCAAATTTGCAATTCTTGGGCAAATTTTGGGAGTTTGAAATGCAATTTTTCCGCAGGGACAGCATTATTATGACCCAGGGAAGTGTGTCACCAGGGATTTTACCAATTACCAGATTACTGTGAATGATCAGTTTTGAGAGGAAGGGACGAAAAAAACCTATACTAGAAATTTCATGTCCCTACCGGAGAATCGAACCCAGGATCTCTCAGCTTGCAAGTCTGGACGTGCTACCTATACACCACGGGGACGCTAACTTCACAGCAGTTTACTCTTAAATGCCTACTGCCTGAAAACTTTCCCTTATTTCCTTGTGACCCTATAACACATTTTCCGACTGCTCACACATGGACTATTTTGTATTAGTATTACTATAAACGTACTATTAGGAGTCAGCTATTACTTCTAATTTTTCCTTCATTATTAATGCTACACTACAGTAACATTGGATGATTCAGAGATTTCAAACTGTTGTTACTGTAAATTTCAGAGTTTTTTTAAAAATTAGAATCACCAAACTATATCGATTTCATTCAATTTCATTCAACAGTCTGTCAACTTTGCCATGGATTATGATTTTTTTAAATACTATTATGTGTCGGCTATTTTTTCATCATGTTTTAAACCATTTTGCTGTTTGTGTAACAGCGACAGAGATTTACAATGTTGTTACTGTAATTTGCAGGGGTGGTATTAGATGGGGTTATCATAATCTTTGATTATTATCTTACATTGTCAGGGTGTTTGCTAGTTTGCCAATATCTTATATATTAGAAAAAATTTACTGTAAATCAACATAGGAATAATCAGAGATAGTGCCACTAGTGCTAGTTAAATGGATGTATACATTTCAAATGTTCCAAGGATGGTAGACAGCATCCTAAAGTAAAGTGAGATAGAAATGGGTACTACAGATCGCAGTACTTATGGGGGAAGGGGAGGATAGGAGAGCGAATGAATTCATTCGTAATACAATATGCAGTGTACGGCTGTCACTGACAGTACTGAGCACACTTCAGTAACATGACCATCTTTTGTTTTTTACAGTTTAGGCTGAGAAGATAGCAGCTTGCTGTCGGAAAATGTGCAGGCACTTACTTGACACATTTGGATGACGCCATCTCAGAAAAAAAAGTACAAATACTTTCCTGGGACAATCCCACTTGCTCCCAGAAAAGCCCACGACAGACCTTGACATTTTACCTCCCTGGCCAAAACCTTTCCGGAAGTGAGACAAGAACAATGAAAGTATATAATACTGTACATCCTTTACACATCTGATTATTAACGAAGTACGCTTTTTGATTACAGGTCGTTTGTGATTTTCTTCAATAAACTGGGAAAGTCCACTGTGGGACATGCAGATGCAAACTGAGTGTTAATTGTGAAATGCGTCTGTTCTGTCATGGTGCATTTTTGAAACGTGAAACTAGCTCTCTTCCCTCCTATACTACATTTAGCCATCAAACTCATTTAACTTTTCAGTTTTGCTGTCACTGTCAAATATTATTAAGAGTTTTTTTTTTTAAAAAGTTGTAAGTAGGGCAGGCGGTCAAATCAATGTGTCAATGTGAATGTACGAACTTTGGTAGGCGTTAGATAATATTAAACTACCAACACTAAAGGGAAGTACATGTACTTTGGGACTGAGTTCAGTGAAAACCGCACAATTGCAGGCCTGCACTATCTGGGTGTAGAAGTAGCAGATTCTCTCACGTACAGTATACAATTAGCTTTTTCTCAGCATGCTACATACAGTACACGACAACATGAACTTGGACTGGCTTAGATTTTCTTCTCAAGACATGCTTTGCAAAACATTTCATCTCTTCAAACTGGATAACAGCTAATACATGAACCTTGACTTTGGTCTCAAACAAAACCAGTACACGTACATGAGAAATGAGATAATGTAAATACTGTAATATGGTAAACCAATCTTGTGTATTGTTATCAGTTGGTACTTGAATTAAAAGGGTTTCCTGCTACTGAATCTACGAATTAGGTTTATTTCATTTGTGAAAATGCTGAAGTAGATAAGTCATAAAGGTATAATATCTGTTAATGTATGGATGGTGTTGGCAAAAACTGGACCTGAAGACCTGAAATCTGTATTTTTTTTTTTTTTTTTTCTCCTACATAGACAAATTTAGATGTCCTTTGTGCGCTTACTTATCAGTCCCAAATTTCACTTTTCATCCAGCATCACATCATTTTGTAGGTCATTCTGTGGCCTAAATATAAAGCACATCTACCCTCCTGTTCTGACTAGTCCAAGAGAGCCAGAAAGCCTTAGGCCCTACCTCCCTTTGCATACACTTGCCAACAAAGATTGGGCTACTGAAGATAACAGTTAGTAGAATCTGTGATTAGCAGAATTTGCCCATCTAACATTTAAAGTTTCCTGTCATACTACTGTATTATCCCACAGGATATTATATTAAGGTGGAAAAAGGCATGGCCCTATATGTTTAAGTATAGCCCCTAAGTGCCTTGAAGTATACCCACAGGCCTTTATTGTTAAAGCACACATAAGTCTGCAGGTCAGACAAGCAGTCTGACCATATCAGAGAATATGACAAACCAATCCAGGTTGACTGATTATGATAGTCAACTAACTTGTTCTACACTGGTAGTCCAACTGAGATTGACTTAAATGTGCAGTTAGTGTCCAGGTGGCCTTTTCTTTCAATGTAAGCGCTGATATGTCTGAGAACATGCCAAATTCCTGAACTCATAATATAATAAATACTGAGGAGTGCCTGCGCAAAAGCCTTATCTCCTTTATAATATAATTCATATAATGATATGTTCTTTGCACAGGCACCCCTCGACATATGCCTAGGCTCACTCCGTGCTTCATAACTTGAAATCCTTTCATTCCAAATGAAACTTCCAACATGGACTTACAAGAATAACTCTCTTTATTCGGAAATAGGAGAGAAGTCAAAGACATACAAGGATTATAAAAGGACAATTAATAAATAACATCAAGCGCTTCAGTTTAAAGGTGAAAACATTACAAATACAAAGGTAAAAAATACTGATAACATTATACAGCATATATACACTATAGTATTAATATTTATAACCACACTCACGTATGGCTTCGGTGTGTGGAGACACAAATGCATAAAGCTTTGTATGCACCTAATTCATATGCCTTACACAATCACACAGACGACAATACATGATGAAAATTGTAGTCAGATCTTCAGTGAATCTCTAGAAAGGATCCAGGAAGCTTGAAGTCTATAATGAACATTTAACGCTTTTCCAAAACTGCTTAAAATTCTGATTGTATTAAAGAAGTAAAAAACCTCCTGTTTGTCATGACCACGTAAAAAATACAAGTCAAAACCTTGTAAGTCTGGAGTATGGGATCATATCAGAGGCCTCAACATCTTTTAAATGGTTCAAATGAAACTCAACATATCACCAAACTTACACTGTAGTGTTTCATTCTGAAATCTGAAAAAAGAATCCCATGGCTTGCACAGGCATAATCAGTACAGTATATATGTCCCCATCAGTATGGCCCATCACCTTCATCATCAATAAATCTTTCAGTTCAGTAGTTTATTATATGTTCCCACAGCATATAATCCCACAGGCGCGCCTTTGTTCCAACATATTGTTGGTGTAATTCTCTTACTGACTGCGCCTGAGGAAGGTTTACAGGGAACATAAGAAACTTTTTTTATGTAATGCCTGGGCGATGCTTGATTTTGAAACTGATTATCTAGTCTGTCTTCATTGTGCACGAAGCTCAAACCATCTATCTTCACAGAAAGTTACTTCTTCAACGTTGTGGTGGAACATATCACTGTTGCAAGCAGTTAAGACAGGGACAGTCTTGGGCCACAGGATATTAATTTAAAACCCTTCTCTTTGGACCCATTTACCTTACTCCATCTGGTGCCTGCTATTGATCAGATATGCACTGAAAAGTTTACTTCCATTCTAGGCCAAAAAAAAAAAAAGTGTTGACCTAATTTTGCAGATAGACAGATTTACACTGATGATATGAAAACCTTTCCCTACCCTCCATGAGCAGTCAGTGCTTAAAAACTGAGAGAACCTATAATTGTAGCAACAATCCATTGCTATCAGACTAAACGAACTGGATATGGCTAAAGTATGGCTGATCTTAAATAGAAGATTTGATGTGAGTTAGGCCAGGAATGCCCAGAGTGGGTTACAGGAGAGTAATTGGTCCAAAATCCAAAATTGTCTGAGTCAATAAGAGCAGAATGATCTGAAACCACACCACAAAAGGGGTGAAATGCTATTCTGAACCTGTAAATAAATATTTGTTGCTAGCAGAGTTTCCCAATGACTTCTGCAGATTTCATTTGTGTGGGCCTGTGGTCTGCAGAGGAAGGCCAATTTTCTATCCTTTTCATCTAACTTAACATTATTCAAAATCTCTACAAAGGACTCCCACTGTACACCGTGCATAATTTTAGCAGAATGGTGGCTCCAGACCTACCAACTGATCTTGGCCATATCCTGTCTTCCTGTGGTTCAAGGAGAGAAGTTTATTAAATGGCTCAAAGAGGCTTTTACAATTTGACTCCTGCAACCTTGATGACCAGAAGGGTGCAAAACTGAGCCTATAAAGTGATCTTACTGTAGAATGTCTTATATTGTTCAGTGTCATGCACTATCATATAGTGTTGAAACCAGGGCGATAGGAAACCAGGGCGATAGGAACCCAGGGCTGAGGGAATACATAAGTGACGCGAAGAGTGCAAATCTTGATTACCTTTGGCTTTACAATTTACAGACCCATTTTCTGCTACACAAAATGACGTCAAAAGGATAAATGAACACAAGGGTAAATGAACTGCTGCACTTTAGGATGTGTATTCACCCTCAGCATACTTACAATGGGCATATCTAACTTACAGTGAAAGTAAGAAGGAAAAAATGGGTAAAGCAATACCAAACCTTATGATTTCTTTTTGAGTAAAAATGATGGTACTTTTAATGCAAATGCAAAAATTAGTGCAAAAATTCTTTTAATTGCAACAGAACTGTGCATTTATGTTTTGAGACACCGGCCATCAGATTTGGACAAAAGAGCCTTTAGCCCTGATCACACATACGCTTCAATAGCCTATTACAATTTAAAATTGATGGTAACAACATAAAAACTACAGTCGAACTATTAAAGGATAATGTGTCTGCATGGGAAAAACTCAATTCTTTTAAGGCTTTAATTTTGAAGTCTATAATGTGACTAAAGCCTGACTCTGCATACCATGAGAGTTGGTGTACCCGTTTCCAGAATTCTTTGGAAAAAAAGCTCACAAATACTAAATATCTGTCTATTAATAGCCTAGAAGTAATACATATTCCTCATCTCTATGTTAGTCAACCTGAGGCACATTAAATGCCCCGAGTCAAACCCTCACAAAAAGCTTTCAAACTAATAGAAACATTCTTTCAGAATATCTGTGGAAGCCATTTGAAAGGCCAGGTTTGTTTATCTGGAAAGCCTACAAAATGCTAAAAATAAATCCTCACATGCCACTGCTTGTATCTCTACCAATCCTGTTATAAAAACTGGAAGACAGACATATTCCTTGCTTACATCTGCAATTCCTGCACAGTGTCTGGCACTGTCTCTTTGACAAAGTGACTTTCAGCAAAGTAAGTACATGGTACCAATGCACCACTGAGATCAGCATGTGTAGTGGGAAGCTGGCTTTCTGCCCCTTGTATTCCTTTCAATTCATATTTATTTACTGAATGAAAGGAATATTTGGGTGAGTTTTAAAAAATAAACTGTAACAATGAACATAAACTAGCTAACATGCCAACTGTTACGAAAAGCTTACAACCTGCATCACAAATTAAAATGCATCAAAGAATCAGTAATAAGAACAATGAAGTGAAGTGAAGTGAAACATGACTGTTGGGCTTGGGTAAATACATGAAACATGATCTGGTATATCATAATATCATTTCCTGCTGTAGTTTACATTATTATTACAACTAAGGTGTATTCCAATGAAATCCACGAATGAGACTGTAATTTTGATGGTCATAATTTTCCACCTCGGATCTGCACATGCATACATTTCCTATCACTACTGAGTACCCAGTTAACCCCTGAAGAGGGTGAGGCACACTTTGACTTATTATATCCTGCCATTATTTATATCTCTCTTGAAGTGTGTGCATGTGCAGATATTGAAATGATTGAAAGGGGATGAGAAAATAGCTGTGAATATGAGCCATAGTTGAGAGGATTCAATTCACTGAGATGCTTAAGACCACATACACTATGTAGTATTTGAAAAATCATTGTCATGTAGCATATGCTGAAAGCCCAGTCACTCTCATGATGCTCTCTTTTGTGCATTTTGCACTTGCTATTGCAATAGGTATTGTGGACGGGATGATGGGGTGAAATGATTATAACATGAAACACTGTAGCTTCTTCTAGACACTGGTACAGTTATGGTAAGAGGTTATTTAGAGTAACAAAGAATTATAGTATTATAAAATATTAAAGGCCTGAGGTCTGAAATGTGTGTATGAAAACCTGATTGACGCCCCTGTGTCTAAAGCTTATAAGTGGGGAAGGGTGAAAANGGGGGGGAAAGGAGCAGAATCTGAAAATCCATTTTTGTTTGAAAATGTTAATTAGAGATGTTCCGCATTTTCTGTTGAGGGGGAGGGGGGCGTTGGGTGGGGATGAGGGGAATTAATATTTTATGTACATGACAAATCATACTTAAAATCCAGTTTGGTATTATTTTTTATCCTGATTACCATTTTTACCTTTATAATTATAAGTCTGGAAATTCATCGCTACATTAGTCCAGAAAATCAATTATCTGCTATAGAGGAAAACTCACAATAATTGCTAAAGATATTTTGCCTTTGGTTTCCTGAAGCAGAAATATCACAGAACACCATTTTAAAAATTAAGAAAAATCTGATGTGTTCTTATTGCCTTAAAATGCACAATAATTTTACTTATATATAGACACTGAAGTGATTTTAAAGAAGTTTCAATGCCATCATATTCTGTGGCCTTATTACATATGGCTAAAAATTATAAAATTATAATATGAGCAACATGAACAAATTTGTGTACAGGCTTATGTCACATATAAACAAAATATTTGATTGGAGTATTTGTCACATCAAATGATACTTTGGGTGTCAACAGCTACGTGTTTTTTCACTGACAGTAAAGAAAATTATTTGTGGAGAAATATGCGTACAAATTCAAAAAAAAAAGAAGAATAGAACAGAGGAATAACAGAACTGAGAGGCATATCTAGTAACCATGTTGGGAACTTCAGTGACAAGTCAGAAGGTGGGAATTTCTTTACTTTTATATATGATGAAATAGTAAAACGTAATTCCTTTAAGAAAATGATTTCCTAACACTCATTTAGTATCTACTTTTTTAATTTAGATAAATTCCAATGAAATTTTGTACCAACAGACTTAAAAAAAACAACAAAGAAAACAAAAAGAAAAATGTACAAAAGAAAAATGCACCATTCATATGGTTTTCAAGAAATCTGAGATCTTGGGATATAATTTTCGAAAAAAAGCACATTCCCACTATGAAGCAATTTGAGAAATTCCCGGGGAAAAAGGCCATATGTTTGTAAGTTTTCATCTTTACAACAAAAATATAAGTTTCAAATATAAAACCTTTCATGCACATTGAACAAAAGCTGACAGAGGTGATTCAAATTAAAATTTACAATTTTCCTCAGGAAAATTTTAATGTGAGAGCTGTTTCAACAAAAGCAACTGTGGACAAACTGATTTTTTAAAACTTTTTCTGAGCCAGTTTGATGATGTTTACTATAATGGTAAATATTAGAAAGATTTATGTCAAATACTCTAGAAAATACACCTTCAGGACCTTCAAACCCCTCCCCAAAATGAAATTACCCGTATATTAGAAATATTGCCCAGCAGAATGGTTACCGTACCGAGTAATTACAATTGAAAATCTTTCAGATAGAAGTTTTTCAAAGTATAAAGCTTCATTATGAGATTACCTCCAACTTCTGTCTCTCGGAAGATCAGATTACTTTTGGTTTGTGTAGACCAAGTCAGCATTTACTATTATGCCAGTGAGATCTCTCAGCTGCATTTATAAAGCTAATGAAAGTATGGAGGTTAAACACTGATGCAAGACATTAAAGTTCAATATCACATCATGTTTGTTAGCATGAAATCATGCTTCACTGGTATTACTTCAGCAGACTTGAACTCTCACTGAATTCCTCCTAGCAAATTTCAAGTTACAAACTCGGCAAATATTTAATAATGGTTTATATTTAGGACCGCAAGATGATCTTCGGAATTCATTTTTCTGTGATATGTTAATATGATCAATAATAATTTCAAAGAGAAAAAAATTCTCTTGCCTTCACTTTCAAAACTGACATTCCCAGATGCCTGCCACATTGAATTATTCTCCTGTATAAGTTGAACATGCTGTATCACATTCAGTTATATTTATAAACATGTGTTCTGGTAACATGTGTTCTGGTGCTATGATATGCTAATGAGATAAAAGACAGAATGTTAATATTAATAAAGGCAGGTTACACTCCAGTAACAAATCTGTTGAGCAATACAATAACAACATATCCAAGACTAGAGTAATCTTTATTAATTATGCAGTCTGGTTACTCACTTCTTCCATGTGGCACATTACACCCTTAGTACTGCACACACGTTACTTTCACACATACATCATTATGCGACCTGCAGCTCCAATAATTCATCTCTGATGTTCAGAGTTGTCTATCCACTATTTTAACATGACATAAGCCTTGCAAATTTTTCAACATGATGATTCATTAAATTTGTCATGGTTAAATGACATAACATTAAACCTAATCAAGAAAGCACTAGCCATCCTCCTAAAACTATGTTAATACTGGTAGCATCTGCACCAAGGTGCAGTCCCACCACAGAAGCCTTCAGTGGGGTAGAAAGATAACAATAATAATGTGGTTTATACGTCTATATCCAAGCTAATGCCTGTTCATGCGACCTCACACTATTATTAACTCTCCTGTCTGATCACTCTAGGACTTCCTCATCTTCCTTGAGGGGGGAGCGGGAGAGGGAAGGCAGTGCAAATTACAGGAAGGGGATGTACTTTTCAGTAACATTTGAAGGAGCAGAGTTATAATGCATCAGTAGCATACCACTGGTTGTCAGTAAAAAAAGGAAGATGTGATCCAAGAAAACAGCATCAAAAGACTTTGCCATTGGGTACAGTTATGCCACTTTAGTGTGTCACATACAATTTCACGAACAAATAGCATTACTCACTTCATCCTCACAGCCATGTTTTGCTAAAGGAGACACAGAGATAGACTCCCACCTACCATTCAGAAAACATTCACACAAGCGGTCATACTTCTGAAAGTTGCTGATTTAAACAGCAAGGACCACAAAAAAAATATATATAGTTAAAATGTTATCAAGCCCTTTCTTTGCAGAGAATATCTAGGATACTCAAAGATACTCTGAAAATCTTTCAGATAAAACGGTTTTTCAAAGTAAACAGCTTCAGTGGCTACCAGTTTAACCAACATCCACTATTTCAGTAGTCTGCCTTTACTTGAGAAAAAGACAGATCTATTCTCCGCTGGCAAAACATGTTGCCCAGCCTAACCAGAAAGCATAAAAGGTGTATGAAGCTAAACTAAGACATCTGAATTTCACATGCATCAATTCATTATTATTCTATCATTTCACTATTCCAATATTATAATTCAAATGATTACTTCCATGTTCCTTGATGACATTCCTATGTTGTATCCTATTAGTGTCTCATATATTTAATGAAAATATTGCTCCACCATGTTAGATTCACTGGTACTGGTGCGCAGATGTGTGGTCTTGGATACAAGAATTCTGAAACTGAACAGGCCTTAACACTTGGCTACAGCATTATGTCTGCAATTCTGCTGGGTCTTTGAAAGTTTTCCTCCCAGATGTCAAGAAAGTCAACAGCTTGATTAAATTTCTGATTTCAGCAGTCAATCTAATGTTCTCCAGTAACTTATGCTGGCACCAATGGTTAGATGTACCATCCATGCTTGTCTTTTTGACTTGCAGTCTTTGTTCATGACAAACTATGCAAACTATTCTAGCACTTGGAACAACAAATGGCAATATTAGAGGGTCTCAAAATACTAAGCTCATCATGCAGTTTCTCCAGCAGGCTGCTATTCTACCTGCCTTTTACAAACAGTTTGCAAAATGCCCTGAACAGACACTACAATATGGAGGTCCTGTCAAAATACTGTAAATACCTCAATTTTCAGTATCTCATGGCTTGATAAATTGTACAAAAGGGAAAAATCATGGCACTTTCCATACTTTCCACTCAAGTACTCTCACATTTCACTTATTAACAGTATTATGTAGCAACACTTAACATCAAACTGGGCTGTTCCTCCCATGATGACACTAAAGGTAAAGTATTGTATGGACTACGGTGTAGGCTTTACATAATACATATATTTGAGCCAAAATTACACCTAAGGCATGGGGTCATCACAGCTGTGATGTGTATAGAGAATCTAAAGGATAGAAATATTTACTGTTCTCATTAATGGTCAGGTCCTTCCCTCCATATTCTGTGCAGATTCATCAAGTGGTCATAGGCTCGTTGCGACAAATTCAGAGCAGGGTAAATTGGACTCAGGCCTGGTTCCCCTATCAGTGACAGTCCGCAGAGCCCCAGGTATGTATGTAGTGGATCTGTGGGTATTGCAACTAAGTATCAGAAACTGTGTTTTTCTGTGAGATTACAGACAAAACTATGCAACCTATATAGCTATGCCTCTTCATTACTATTTTCACTTCAACCAGCCCAGTAATACTGATTTGCTTCCAAACTTAAACTTGAAATACTGCTCGACCATGGATAAGGCATCGGTGCTTAAAACATGTCACTGCAGCCAATCCGTATACTAAACTTGTATTGTTCTCAGGACCCTATGTTAATACTACCAGCTAGGAATGAATGTCACCTATGCTTTTGCATTGTGAGTTAACTTCAATCCAAGACAATTGCAAAATAAACTGAGATGTGTAGTCTTTGGAACCTGTAGCAAAAGCAGAATGACGTACTATTAGTCACAAATTTTAACGATCACTTTGGCTAATAAAAAGATTTACCTGGAATGTGATCAGGATATTTAGAAAAGCCACCTGTGACTGCTGATTGTGTACTCAAAACAAATGACCTGTTAAATGTGACATCACTCAAGTCCAACACACCCAGCATCTGAAAGAAGGAGAAGGAAAAAAATTAATCTATCACACATACATTTTCTACTTTGAATATACAAATCCTCCTATGGTAATGATCATAAAATTTTCCTTTTGTAACTCGTTTGCAAGTTTACGCTGAACATGAATCACAAGTCCCATTATCAAAACTTGAAAGCAAATTATGAGCTCTATACTGCTTTTCTATTTATAAAAAGAAAGGATTTTCATTGCCCAATTTCAGTGAAAAATAATGAGATTAACTGGGAAATCTGTAGCAGAATTACACTTTTTTTGCACCCAATCTAGGATAAGTTAACAAGCATAATGTAACTACACAACAACTGTTTAACATAGTTTCCTGTTCTGCACAATCCCAATCTTGAGTCCCAGTTGCTATGTTTCTTATAAAAAGCACTCTGAACAACATGAAACTTCTAATAACATGCTCTCAATAGCTTGGTCTGAAGGATGGGTGTGTTATCCAAGCTGTATGTAACAAAGTAATGAGCTGCTCTGAAAGTGCAGTGCAGAGGTCTGGACTGCCTAGAAATTCTCCCCTACATCAGCAACCAGAAGAAAATAAGACTGAGGATACGTTCACTAGATGTGGATTTTAGAGGCATTTAATATTTAGAGTCTAATATACTGTCAGTGGATTGTCAGTGCTGTTCAACATAAATGTAATTCTCACCAAATTCATTCTTGCCAGCACACATCTTCTTTCAATGGTCTTTAATATCTTCAGTATACAAGAGCACATGTCTCAACATTTCCCTTCTGTTGTGTTTATTATAAAATGCAACTCACATTACTATTATAAAGCATTTTTAATCCTACCACTCCATCTATTCAAACTAAATCACAATTTTCACACACTGGCATTAAATCAGCCCTTGCCCAGATGATCCCTTTAAACAAAGACCTGATATTCATTATCAACCAATCACATTGCCATCCTTAGTGATACACGATCTTACTAGCTCTGCTATAAACTAGACTAAGTGGGTGACCCTTACTTTCCTTTATCACGGATAATCTGAAAAATACTTAAAACAACTTGATTTTGTGGGGTCCATGAATTTTGTATTGATCATGTTTGAGTGTATCATGCTAATTCTAAAAAATAAAAGCAGAGAAGCCAATTTTCAAGCTAAAGCCAGACTTCTAAATTTTTCAGCAGTTTAAAGATCTCAGGATCATGCCAGCACCTTCAGCCTACAGGTAATTCAATCAGCTAGCAATTCCACCAGTCACAAGATTTATTTTTACAAGACTTCAGGATCATTATTAAAATGGGTGACAAAAATAAGGCAACCCCAAATATTTGCAAGTAATAAGAACTGGAAAGAGAGCCTTGTGCACGTGCCTCATGTTTGTGTCTCTGTGCGTTTACTTCCAGCTACTCAGAAAGTTGTGATACATGCCCTAAAAGACAGCACTTCAACTGAAATTATTTGAAACCACAATTTTCAGCATCCCTGTGTTCTTTTTTTAATTAAACGCAGCCTTGACTTTGTTGCCAGTGCACCAGTTCTTCTGCTAATTGTAGTAACAATGGCGACTGGATCATCCTACTGTGCCTTTCAAAGCCTTGGGTAAGAATAACACATTTATAATATGAACTTAACCAAAGTAGCCAGGATTAATAAAACAACTTTCAGGATACTGTCAGAAAATAAGATAACTAGAGCTAATTGTGTTTTGTTTGTGGTGAACAGTGTGCAAAGATGAGACCACTAATACAATGGGATCATGAAGCATGCAGCATGTTCCATGATTAATGAATTCCTGAACTGGAAAGCTCATGCTTGTTTTAATAAATCCGTTGATATCCCTGTGGAGGGCATCTTAAATGAAAATGTAAAGACTAACTTGCAAAGCTGCTCCAACCCAAAAGGAGTAACATGTGTCTGCAGGTTTGTTTGGTCGACCTGTGAATCCTGACTCCTGTCTCCGCAGTAACCATCTCTTAAGATGTGATAGTTGCTTTTCATTGAGAGCTGTGTTGAGCCTATCCATGAGCATCAAGGATGCAACAGCACAAAATGTGGATCCACCTGAAAATATTCCCAGCTATCATCATTTTTTTTAAAGTGCATGCCTTCCATTTATTCACATTTTTTAATAATTTTGTGATGCAGATAAGTGACATGAAATGCCAGCCATCCCCTGACACAGAAAAAAACTTACATACACACTTTCACTTACAGCATTTTTCAAAAATAATGTATGGACAAAAGCACAAGTCGTGCTCAAAAGAAAATACAAGTATCTGAGTATACAACAATATGCGTAAAAGTTTTGCAGGCAATGCTGCAGAATGGAGCCACAATTCCAATTTTTGGGGACCCGAAAACAAGCTCAAATGATCTATACATCTAACCGCATCTGCCTACACTAAAATCTCTGCCCTCACCTTAAAAATTTGATGTTACAATTTTGTTTATCTGCTTTTTCAAAATGCCTCATGCAAAACTGAAATTGTTCAACATATTTTTAAAGCTTTCCCAACAGCACCATCTGAGGGACTGGGCCCTAACAATGGTCACAATATTACACAGCTCTTGATTCTCAAGTCATTGTCAACATCACAAAGTATTGCAATCAAAATGACACATGCACACCAATAAAACTATTAACTCACTGGGCCTTGAGCAAGTTTGCACCATTTGTATATCCAGTTGGGCTGTTTTCAGGACACAAAATTCACTGTTGTCCTTATGTGGCTAAGCATAATAAAAATAAGAACCTTCTGTTCAAAGTACTACCTAGGTTTTCTTGGTTCTCAGATAGGATTTAAATTCGATTCCGACATATTACTGAGTGCCATAAAATTCTATCAACATAACAATGACTGAAGTCACAATGACAAAACTTCCTGAACAACTTCTTTCTTTCCTTCAACCTCCTTAAAGCGATATTTCATCAATCTTCTTAAGGGATAATTTTCTTCACAG
Organism: Ellobium chinense; assembly: GCA_033807755.1. Lineage (NCBI taxonomy): Eukaryota > Metazoa > Mollusca > Gastropoda > Ellobiida > Ellobiidae > Ellobium > Ellobium chinense. The sequence goes on from JAWQUT010000138.1 coordinate 1,601,907, forward strand.
CTGATGAAGTACTTTCAAGATCTGCAAATCATATTATGACTGAAATTTGAGGTTTTCATCAAATTCATTTCACTAAAATTCTTGGTAAGTATCATTAATGGCTAAATTTATTGACACCATAGAAGCAATTAAGAAAGCAAAGGTGAACAGAAGAATAGAAGTCATCTCGCTACCTCTTTTGGGAGAAAAAATGTACTGACGTATTTATGATACAACAGCTTCACTTAGGCACTAAGTAGATCATTATACTGTTCCCATGTTGCATCAATTTCTTTACATTTGAACTGATATTATTTGCCTCAATATTATTATCAAAAGTCTTTGCTGTTACCATTGGACACTCTCAGCTGATTTTGTCATGATGAAGGCCATAATTTACCAAACTTTCCCTTACATTCATAAGTCGAATATAATCTTTCATATTCCATTTTAGCTTTTTTTCTGGTTTGAAAGAGGTCAAGTCTATCAATCCATGCATAGAAATTGTAGCCTGGGCACGATGTCTCGTACAATGAAATTTTTGGAAATGTCATCCTGAACATGTCTGAAATCAGGGTCAGGCTAAAACAACAGCACTCCGATAATGTTCTGGCTCAGGGCCCAGTGAACTAGAACAAGTTTAAAATAAATCTTAACAAAATTTAAGGACTAATCATTTTTTCCCTAACATGTTATATTAAGCTATGTTATGGATTGTAAATTATAAGTTCCTTCTTCTCACAAGGCTCATTCTGCAGCAGGTTAAAAAGGAGTTGTGAGAATATTAATTATGTTACATACCATGAGCTTCATTGAAAGGTCGCTGACCAAACGCCCCTTCATACGACTGAAAATAAACATAATTAAAGCAACAGTAACAAATTTATTCCATCTATTCCTAACCCACTAGCCCAACCAAAAGCAATATACCATTAATTAGTCTTTTGAACAAAAAGTTGGATCAAAACTGTTAATGAAACCACCCCTAAAATATACTTCCTAGTGCATGAGCTTTGAATGATAATAATAAAGATGGAAACTAAAAGCTTCAGCAAAATAATTGTGCATATAAGCAGGAAACTTTTGTGTTACACTGACTGTTTATTTACTGATAACATACTAATCTGAACAACATTTTAGACCTTGTGAACAAGCAGTTCCTGCTGATGAAGTCACTGACCTAACTTAGCTGTTGGAATTGAAGAAAATATCATAATTAGTGAAATTTACTGTGATGAAAGTATTTATCACTAATCAAAGTAAATATGAAATCACTGTCAAAACTAAATACCAAATATATGAGGTCAACCAAGAGAAATGATACACCGAGTGGACCTAGATCCCCTCAGAGTGTAAGGAAATAAAAGCTTACACTGATGGAACAACCTTCCTCTAAAGTCTCCTAGAACATAAAAGTTTTCTTAACCTGTCTCCTGATTTGGCTGATTAGTAATTAGCACATGATTGTCTTATACCAGTCTCATCACTGGCTTGGACTTGTTAGACAAAATGTGGTTAAAGTTGTCCATGCATAACAAGGTCTAAGATAGCTGGGCCACAGGGTTGTCATGTTACCAGAATTTGATTGTAGCTTGCTCTCTCTGTTATAAAATTCAGCTAAATTTCACAATTTGTGTTTCAGCTGTAGTAAGCAGTGTCTGTCCCAACTGGAAGATCACCACAATCACATTTCATATGAGAGGCTTGGAGAAAGCACTACATTCATGAACATAGTCTAACATTTTACTTACAAGACTCTGTACAATATACGACACTGCTTTGTCAATGTCCATCCCACTCCAATCATCTAAGATGAAGCACACACAGGATGCACAGTAAACAAATCTCATGTCATATTCACTGCCCTCTAGAACTGATATAAAGCTGAAATCACAAAGCAAGACCCAATATATATACAATGAAATGACCATCGAAGATTACTATAATAGTATACTGAAATGAATACTGTTAGTATCAGATTCACTAATTTAACACATCTGTAATGTTAATATTCCTAAAGTTATAAACAGGCAAAATACAATAAATGCCCAGTTCTAATTTCTGGACAATCTAATGACCTGAGTTTGCAACTATTTCACCATTTGTCTATGATAATCACCTGCCTGTGAGATAACGGCATGCATATGATATTTCCCGTGGCCAAAACAGGCAGGTTCAGCAACATGCATGCAGTAAACAAGATCATGCAGCAAATTCTGAAATCCACTCATACTTTTTCCTGAGTTTTATGAAACATGATTTAGAGACAAGACGCTGATTTAAGACTGCTGTAACTCCTATGTATCATATTCTACATCACAAACCAAGGCACGGGACCATATCATATCCATCACCACACCCACAAACAAACACAAATTTCTCCAAACCTCCCATCTGGTTGTTGCAAACTCCGGATGCCTGTTATCACAGCTTCTTTGTGGACTCCGGACAGATCATCTCCCAGTATCAATAAGGATACAAGAGCAGTATAGGTCATTGCAATATTACTGCTATCACAGGGTATCGTCTGTTTTTTGGCCTGGGGAACAGAAATTTCAGTGAACTCATCTTAAAAGGCCTGTTCTTCCACACAACTCATGAGCTAATATAGGTTAATGTTTACTGAAACATGCAAATATAATAGCGAGGTTATCATGCAAATTCTACTCTGACCAGATTTCTGCCTCGTATTAAGGAAGAGTTCTAAGCTTTAAATCTTACCCATTTCCTACTAATTCCCCAGTGTCAGTGGAAATGCTATGGAAACAAACTTTACACATGCAAATAATATTAATCAATAAATAAATATAGTAATGATAAAAAACTTCATAAAATGTAAAGATATTTTTAACAGCTACATTTTTAAATTTCTTACCTCCTCTGTATCATATGCATGACCTAACATTGAGCATCCACGAAAACCACACGTCTTATGATTGTCACCTGTGAGAGATGGTGTAATACTGTATATAAGAAATAGATTTTAAAATAAAACTGTTTTATTATTAATTACATACATGTACCAAATACGTGCAATTTTTGAAGTGATATCTAGTAAGAGTAGCTCAGCAGGTTGTGATCAGCACAAAAATGATGGATACAACAGCGATATCCCAATGCAGAATAAATAAAACAGTCATTCTCTTGACTTCCATTTTACAACATTACATTACTGGAACAAACCCTTGCTTCTGGTGATGGTAATATCACGTCATGAACTGCAGAACATTTATAGTGATGCTGATCTGTATATGTCACATACAGCTTGTGTCTCATTCATTTAATTCTAGGAAACGGGAAATCTTGTTTAATAGAAAACATAATATGGAATCATGTTTTCCTCTTTATAAAATGTCATTACTCATCTGCAAATTTGTAATTTCAATATCTGGAGTAATATACTGTTTCCATTCCAAACAGCTCTGTTGACAAGAGTAGAGCTAGTGATCATGTGAAGTAAAGCCACTTCAGTTTTTTCATTAGTGTGCAGATGGCAGTCTGAAAATTTGATACACCAAATGTACATTCGAAGACATTTCTGGAGAAAACCCTGAGTATGAAATTAGCACTGTTGCAAAATACTTTGTAGGTCCTGATTTTGTCCTATTTTTTTATCCGTATTTCAAGACACACCTAACAATATTAATCCAAAAATCCATATTGCAAAGCATTTTTGGGCCCTTACTGCCTATTTTTTTAGCTTTAAAAAAAGTCTCCCTCTTACTTATAATAAATCACCCCTTGCGCAAATGTTCCCTACCTCTTGACTTAAATGAAAGCTTGTTAAACAGTCAGTGTTACATGATGAAATCTTCATGATCAAAGATCTTGGATGTAGTGCTAAGAGGTAGAAAAAAACAAAAGTACACTTGCCGCTTTTCTATTTCATGGATAATACTAAATATGTTCACTATGAAATGATTTGGTGGGTCTTGTCAATGCCACAATCAGTATTATATTTTCAATATAAAAAGAAACAGAAGGAACCACCAGACAGAAGGAGATGACAAACTTTCCAGTAGTCTTCTACTCTAACAACATTTTCTTGTTCCTGTTATCAAGTGGCAATGCCAAGATAATGCTACAGTGTGCTTCTCAATAAAGTACATTTTACACTTTAACGGTATCATATAATACCTATAGAGTCTGGTTGAACTTGCAGGCTGTATATCCAGTCAATGATGCTGTCATGGATATCTGCAATTTTGTCTAATGACTCCAGGATGTCCAAGCCAGATATGGCAAAAAAAGCTACTGATACTCTGAAAGAAGAAAAAATAATTTATCGGAAATTCTACTTCACATGGATTCCGGCAATCCTGTGCAATTTCACAAATACTTACCCTTAAAAGAATCTAGACAACTGCAGTCACAGAAGGAATTCACAAGTAATGTGAGAAAAAAAAAATATTAAATACCTTATAACATTTCATAAATCTGTGATCTGTAATGGTCAAGTTTGTCAACAGCACAAGCTGTAACAAGAAAGTAACAATTTGGTGTGTAACATATTACACTCTTCACTACATTGTGATCAAGAGTAATACATTTCTCCTTGCCTTACACAAAAATATAATGCCCTACTGCATTACATGATCCAAGTCTGTTGGAGAGATTTTGAAATATGAGAACTGCACAGTCTGGAGAAAACACTGCAAGAGGACAAATCCATAAAAAATGTTATATATATACACATATTTGCTTTATCTAAACTCAATTTTTGAACAGCCGTCTGTTGGCATACACAGAACTGTTCACTGTCGGGAAGCAAGGCTACCATCATTTATATCAATAAACCTGTAGTCAAAGCTGTGGGAATAATAATATGCACTCATCACAATTATGATGAGAGTGGTGAGTTAGTTTATTTATCAATTCAGACAATATTCTGCCTCTGTTAGTGTTATTATCCATTGACTGTCTAAGTGTCTATTTTGCTTGTCCTGCCTGGGCTTTACTTTTTGTTTGTTTTACTTCTACAAAATACGGTTATGCAAAAATGGTTGTACGCTACAGTCTTAGAATGTCACTGCATATGTTTACCATATAGAATGAGCTAACTGAGTCTGGACCCTGAGACTCAAGATGATACATACAGATTTCACAGATGAGAAATCAGACAAAATCGATTTCCCACCAGCAAGTGCAACGGCGTGGAGAGCTCTGAATGAAATACTGCCCAAAGAACTGGACAAGGACTTGAAACAGGCTACAATGGAGAATAAGCTGGAGGTATTCAGCAACACTGTATCTTCACTGCCTTGAAAAAGTCAGGGTCAATAAAGTGAGGGAACAACCCGCACCAAACAAAAGCTGCCAACAGTAGAAGATTGCGGCACTCTGCAAGCAAAAGGCTGATTGAATTGACTATGCTGTTTGAGTCCAGGAGGGACGAGCAGCATGCTTACATTCTTACAAAGCATGAGATGGAAGTAGGGGCAAAGGATTTTGTGAGCACCTCAATTTATGACCTACTCAAGTTGCTTGAAACATGACGATGGGCACAACTGCATTATCTGAAGGATCAAGCAGAGATGGTGGAGAATAGCTCAATATGGATATGGATCAAACCAAGCAAATCGTGAGTGGAATGTTGCACAGTAAGTTTCAATCCTAAGAATAATGCAACTTCCAGAATGGCTTCACAGTGGCAGTAAGGATATGATTATGAAGTGAGGAATTAAGAAACTGGACACCGCGAGTTCAAATCTCTCCTGAGACAAAAAAAAAATTTAACAAAAGGACACTTGAGAATCATGAGCCAAGTGTGGCCTGGCCACTTTTGGAGTGTCAGGAAGTCAAGGGCCAAAACACTTGTTATACAACTACAAGTTACAGCTACAAGGGTATCTTCCTCCAAAGAATGTTTTAATTGTAAGAGAATTTTCCATAATACAGTTCTAGTCTAGTATAAATCTATACTGGTTACAGGCCATATGCATGGAATAAATAAAGTTTAATCTAGTCAACAGCAAGTTGTGACATAAGATAGGCCTACTTAAGAAAGTTATGTCAGAAGGCAACTTAGGAAACTAGACTAAGTTTGTCAGTAAACTCCTTCTGATGTAAGACTTGCACGTCTCAGCTCTACCAGATCTTTCTGGTGCTAGTTGCTTACTCTGCATACAGCTCTAGATCAAGTCAAGTGGTCTAATCAGCCTAGACTAGGTCTAGTCTAGACCTAGCCTCTCAAAAATCTGTCTAGACTAGTCTAGTCTAGATCTAGTCTTCTAGACCAGTCTACTAGAGTAGACTAGTGTCTTCTCTACCTGTGAGTGTCGAGTTGGTGAACTGGCAGAACCTGGAGTACCCGTTTAAAGAAGGCTATGTGTCTCTCTCGCATTAGTTCATCCCGAGACTTATGCGGAGAAAAATTTATGTAAACATCTTTCTTATTCATTTTACTATCAACCCAAGATTACAGATCTCATGAAACTGTAGAAAGTCGATAGTTTTCAGTCTACACAGGAACGGAAGCCACTTCTAAAATCAAATGTTACTTTTCTTAAACAATACATCAACAAGATAGCATAAAGGAACCTGTAAATATTAAGGAGGGTTAGAAAAATAAAATGTGGACTTAGGCAAAGCCTACAAAACTAAATTATAACCCATGATCTACTTCTCTCTTTTTCGATCCAATGTCTTAGGCCTATGTGTTCTAGTTTCTTCGCATCTTATGGCGCCCAGCCTAAAGGGACGAGTTTGCTGTGTGTTTTCTATCCTCTGTTGAGCGCAACATGCTCCTAATTTGATTGTGGAGTAACAGTGTTGTGTTGCACCACAATACTGTGTCTTGCACTTAGACGAAACTAGAATTTAGACATCGTTAGCATGTGAGCTCAGATTTGATCTTGACAGTCGTAGATATGTATTCACTCTACATCTGTTAGTCTTTTCTGTCGTTTGTTCTGAAGAAAATTTCGGTACCCATTCACGTCAGCACCTGCAGTTAGATCTGGGCTGTGGACCGTGGTAGAGACTTAACAGCTATTAACAGCTAAAGTGCCAAAACTTAACTTCGTGGAGTGGAGTTCAGCGATTCAACCCAACAGTTTCATTATTATTTGGGGGTAAAAATGAGCTGGCAAGAAGGAGCTTATGAAGACACATCATCTTTTCAGGCAGCAGCACCTGAGAATTATCCAGAAATGTATCATGTAACTGAAATGGGAAATCAGTCGATGTATGAACAGTATGGCGAACATCATTATCCACCCCACTCCTTGAGTGCCTCTGGTGGTGTGATTTATTCCAGTAGTAATTATTTCCCTCCAGGTGCTGCAATAGGCAGCTTCAGCCCACAGTATCCAAGTTCATACAATCCACATCACAGTTCTTATATGATGAATGACCATTTCAGACAAAACGGTGGTCCTGTTAATATGAATTTTATGCCAGGAATGCCAGTGCAGGGTGATAATTATGGTGGTGTCAATTTCAGTATGATACCAAGAGAAGATTCTGAGAATAATTTTCATGATGGTCATGCGCGGTCAGATTATATGCCAAATCAGAGAGGGAAAGTCCATCATCCATTCCGAGGAAGAGGGAGAGGTAACAAATTTCAGAGCAGGGGTAGAGGAAGATCAGGATATCCAAACTTGTACAGTTACCATGGTCCTGTTGAAATGCAAAATGAGTTTGATGATACAGATGATTACTACTATGAAACACCGTATTACCACAGTTACAGTCAACGCAGTAGGGGGCGGCGTAGCAATTCCGATGATGCTCAGGGAGGAAGAGGAGCATATCATTATCACAGTTTTCAAAACTCAGCACATAACTCAAGATTAGGAGATGGCGATGGAAAGCCACAGAGGAGAAAACACTTTGGAAGCAAATCAAATCAGCATGACCACAATTCAAAAGAGTATATTTCTGCTAAGGCTCAAGAAAGAAGTTTTAATGGTAATGTTAGTACCATTAAGCCCACTGATGTGCAGAATTCACCACAACTTTTGTCACAAGCTACTGAAAGGAATAATACCAGGAAACAAAACAGCTTTGATGAGGACAAAAGGCACAGATTCAAAACCAAAGCAAACCAGAACAGAGAAAACTCAGAAACAGATTTTGCAGCTGATGGTCATACAAATGAAAATGCAAAAATTGAATGTTCTTCAGAAAAGGAAGTGAACAACAAAACAGTTGTTGAATTTGCCCCAAGAAATGGAAGTGACAAACAAGATCAGGCTTTCTCCTCAAGGGGAAGGGGTAGAGGACGTAGTAATCGTGGGCCATCATCACGCCAATTTCTAGGAGATAAGAGATACAAGAACAGCAGTCAGTGGCGGGATTCCATCGAAAATGATGAAAGCCAGAGGGGTGAGTGTTTTTGTGGACTTTCTTTCATTTTTATAATTGGGAGACTTTAAATACAGTGAAGCACGCTAAATGCATATGGGTCAGTGCTAAAAAGCTGTAATATAAATGGGACAAAAGGGCTGAAAAGTGGACAACACATATGAAAAAAAAAAGAGACTTTCTTTGACACATTAACCATTTTTATTTCAGATTGCTTACTTTTTGTAGCTGCCACTCTTCTCAATTCAGGGAGAGAGGTTGATTTTTATTTGAGCGTACAAAGTGTCGGACATCACTGTGACCCCAGAAAGTGTCAATTTTATAAAGTCACTAATAGTGAAGAAATATGAACTGCGCCTGTAATTAGAGGTGAGGCGAATCTGGATTAAGTATTTGGACTGATGGATTGGGAGCGTAATCGGTTCATCCGGATGAAGGATTGGCTCATTCGGATGAGAAACTTGTAGATGCATTGGGCAATCCACTGCCGCAAGTCAGCAGTCTGGCGAGTTCAGTGAGATACTGAGACAGCGTTTGGTGGCGTTTGTGAAAGTGCAGCGTTTGGGGCTTTACTTTGATGCCCGACGAATCCCGTCATGCGTATGCATTGTGCCATACCCAGACTCAGAGTGCTTACACATTACCTGTGTAGACTGTTTCATTAATTTGGTCTGTTGTGAGTGTATACTGTAGGCCCTCAGGAGATTGGATGACCTACATTTGGGATGAGCATAGTGTACTGCTATAATAGTGTTGGCTTTAGGGCCAAGGTTAATGACCTTTACTGTACTATTAGACTAGATCTAGTACTAGTAGGCCTGGCCGCCTGACAGAGCCGCTTTCAAAGCCCCAGTTTGGAAAGTTTAGGGCTAGCTCTAGACTAGATGGATTTCTCTTTCCTGCTCTACCAGCAGATGACATGCTTAAATCTGAGACTGAGAGCAATTTAATATATGAATGTGAGCATTTTACACTTGGGTGCAATTACTGCTATTAATGCAGTTCAAGGTCTCTGGTGACATCAAAATTTTAGCAGTATATAAATGATTTAATTTTCCTAGTGGGCATGGTAAAGTGCTACAGTCTGTCCTCTGATGGTCTTGAATTTCAAGCTTAGCAATATGTGATGAACAAGTTTGTTTTGTATAAACTTGTCTTACAAAATGATGGCGTTCTTGTGTTAATTATTGCCAGTAGCTTACATTTATCAGTTTTTGGTGGTTTTTTTTATTTTAAAGGAAATGGGATTTTTTTTAGTTAAAAGCAAGAATTCACCTAATCAAAATAGCACTTAGATTACAGGAATATGAAAATGATTTGGAAAGAGCTATAGAGAGTCAAGTATATTACTTTACCACAGTGAGTGACTTCCATTACCTCAGTTTAAAGCTGAAGAAAAGCTTTTTAGTGTGATACGAAAACAGTAGCTATCTACAAGCCTAAAAGTATGACTAAACAGCTAAAAGGAGACATTCATTTAAATTTCGCGAGATTATTTTTCTGCACCGGTGTGAGTATGAAAATCAGGGTCAGAATATGAATTTTTGATGCCTGGAATATGAAAATCCAGTTTTGGAGGTTGGCAGCTCTGCCATCACTGGAGGAGATGCTCAAATCACGAGGGTTTAAATTCCGCAATGGTTTTGCCAGAGCTCTTCCATTCCACACTTATGACGCGTTTACGGCAGATATATCTTTTTTCGTGTGTTTGTTTCCTTATCGTATGTTAAACAAACAACAGACTGTGTGCACACTCCTGCCCGGTGGTTACAGTGCATTATGCCAACATTAACGTCAAAGCAAAAGATCTTGTGTTGTTGTGGTTAAAGAGAAAAGAAAGCTGGAGAAAATGGCATAGCACTGAACGGNGGGGGGGGGGGGGGGGCATCCCATATGCGTTATAAATGGACATTAGGCTGGCCAATTCATCAGTTGGTACTGCAAATTTTGACACATGAAAAATGTCACTGTTGTCACTGTATCACATCAAAACACAAAAGTTCCCAGGACAAATTTTAAGGTGGCGGTACAAAAAATTCTCTGGTGTGAACGCGCCATTAGTCCTCACCCAAGAATTGTCTAGCGTTGATTTACTTTTCGGACTGACAGATTGGGACAGAATTCGGATTGTCCAGACGAAAGTCACTAGGCTATTGCCTCACCACGAATCAGCAGTCGGGGGAGTTCACTGTGATTATAAATTCTAAACAGCATTGGGGGGAGTGTGTTAACCCATATGTGATTAAGAATAATTGCAGTTTTCTCTCATTACTAGTACTACCTTATCACCACTATGTAAATTTCATAATGGTTTCGCCCAAGCACATTATCATTGGACAAAACTTTTCTGCCCGACACATGACTCATCCTGCACTGTCTGACTCATTCTCCCATCCACAAGCCGACTGTGATAACGGAGAGGATTGCTTTCGCTCTGGCACCATAGACAGAGGATTATAACTGCGAAGCTGCATCTGAATGAAAATCCAGATTGAGAGGACTTTGTAGGATAAGAGGGGAATTTCTAGGACAGGATGGGATTTTCATGTGGTGTCACAAGAATTTAATCCGTCCCAGCTCTACCTGTAATATGAGTATAAAAATCATAAAAGTATTAAAAAATAAAAGTAAGCCAAATATAGCACTTAATAACTTACAATTTATTTTAACATCTGGTTTGGTTTTGTAGTCACAGTGACGTCCGACACAAAATGAAAAATGAAAAGTTTTACAGATTTTGTTAATGAGTGCATATTATATATCAAATATTACAAACTAATGTATATTATGTATGACGTACACCCAGAGTGCATGGGTACTCAGGCAGTGCATTCACACTTTTTCCCCACCCCTCCCCCATTGTGTCCATCAACAAGGTAACTTTCACTTTCAGTTTTTTTCCCATATTTAGTAATGATGGACCTACTCATAACTGACCAGATGCAATAGTTTTACAGTTTCACATCTTTTTGTTGACATCATGTGGACATTGTAATGCCCTACTGTTGGGTTGCTAAGTCTACAAGAGGATTACTGCTGTATCTGGAAGAAGGGGACGAGGAGGGAAAAAAGCAAAGAAGTCTGACAATGGCAGTTGTGGCAGCAAACCGGGGAGGGAGATAACCACCTTAGTTTGATCAGTAAAATATGAACACTCTTACTAGAACTTAGTGTGTCACGTGAAGCAGCAGCAATGTGTAAATATTAATTTATTTATTTAGGTCACTGTGACTTTGGATGGTCGCCTAGTGTGAAAATGGAACATCCATATATACTAACCACCATGTGTAATAGGCATTTTAAAGAGACTAATGGGATTAAAAAACCATACTTGTTAACATTAAAATTTGTACTCATAAGTCTATACAGTTTAGCCAAAGATATTACTAGAAACAAAGACTCAAAGAGAAGACAAATCAGGACCAAAAATACTGTACTCAGAATCGATGTTAAATGTACTAAGTATGTCCATATTATTAAGTATTTTGTTTATTGCTGCAAAAATATGTGCATATGTATGGAATCATCGAGAGAGCTGTGTTATTTTGTGATATATGATAATACGTTTTCTCCTGATTCTAAGGTTTGTACGTATTTCTACAAAAATAGGACTTGTTCAGCAGTTTGTTAATGAAGAATTATTGCTTTCACCAGGTACCCTGACAGAACAACTTTCTACCAACAAATATGAGTGTATGGTGTGCTGTGATAACATACAAACTGAGGCATCCGTCTGGAGTTGCCAAAATTGCTACCATGTCTTTCATTTGTCCTGCATTCAAACATGGGCTCAGTCATCTCTCTGTAAAGGTATGTACAAACTACTGTTTTGGATGAAAGTGTCAATAAGAAGTGATATGATGATGGTGTCTCACTGGTTATGGCCTGTCACCTCAAGGCCCATGTTCATGTTCAGAATGAAAATGCCATTATGATATTTAAATGTAGCTAAGTCCTGTCTATAGTTTGTAGGAAATTAATACACAGAAAGTATATATGTGTATATTGCAGAGTAGACAAAATTTATCATCATATGGGGCTGGGATTTACATTAAATTTACAGTACACTTATTAACCTTTAAAGCAGTCACCGCTGCTATGAAGGTTATGAAAGTTACGTAGTGGTCATTTGATATAAAGTATGTCAAGATTACAAAATATATACAATGGTTAAAACAAAATCCATGGGACGAAGTACTCATGTGTGGCTTAAACAGAATTTCAGTTTAGACAAAGAAGCCTCAATATTTGTCAATTTCAAGGGAGGTGAATCTTCGCTGTCTTCAGCAAGATGCTGTGAATTTTATCATGTTCATTCTGAGCATCTGAAAATTTGAAGACCTGGGATAGTTGCATAAGAATCTAGGCTATTGTAGAAATGCTCTTTTTCACCAGGAAAGTTTTTATCAGCAGAGTAGTAACATCACTCTGACCGGATTACCAAAAATCTGGACTTCTGCACTCATAGTCATATACACATGAAAATGCTATCATGCGGGGGCTCGCAAAAGTTAAGATTCTCACGAAAAGCCTCTATTCTGAGTTCTGACGACAATTAGATTCTTGTGGGAAAAACCCAACACTTTTACAATATTTACTCCTAGGCCTAATCAAGAGGCACAGGTGCGCAGGACAGATTGGCTGTCATCTCACCTCTGATGAAAGCAATCCTGCAGTTGCTTGAGGTTACCCTGCTTATTACATACATATATCCCCCCCCTTTGTGATGTCTGTAGTCATAAAAAAGTGCACTCTTGAGTTTCTACCTCTCCCATTTCTTTACCCAAGACTGCTGACTTAATTGATTGTTCCACAGACATTGACATTCTACCCTCACGATACCAAATGAGCTTTTAGCATATCACACAATAGCGTGCACTGATTTGAGTCCTTGACATACTGATTCTCTTTCAGCTTAGTAATTGTGTTACTTTAGTTTTGTTTCTTAACAAAGATAAAAAAGGAAAATATACAGGGCCTCATATTTCCTTTCATTTTTATCAGTTTTTTCTTTTCAAACATTTTTGTTTTAGTCATTGTATGCTGTATTTTCTAAATATTTACCAGCAGCAGTTTTGAGATTGACCTGCGGGTAGGAAATGATAGATTATAAAAATGAGAAGACATGAAGTTGGTGAGCTGCCTTTTGCAAAACAAGGGGGAAAAAAAGGGATGTTAAGCAGAGAAAGAAGAGGCTGTGATATTATGTTCTATTCATCTGATATATCAAGAGACATCAAAAACTTATGAAACCTTCATCATTTTAATCTCAGAAACAAGGAGCTGGCGTTGCCCTGGTTGCCAGAATGTTTCATCCAAAATACCATCACAGTATCGATGCTTTTGTGGTAAGTATGCAAACATATTTTTAGTGTTTAGATTTTTAAATCCAATTCATCTGTTATATTATTAGACTTACTTGGTAGCTATTTTCATTGGTGCTTGCTCAAAGATATTTTAAGTAAGTCATCCCCATTATCAGTACATTTATAAATCTTTCTTAATGTTATTTTTGTCCTTGCCATGTGTTACTAAACACAGTATGGAAACATGATATATAACTTGTCCTGATTTTTAGAACACTTATAGTCCAAATAGTAATGTAAAAAGAATGTAAACGATATCATCATGCTCTGCAGGCCGAAGGAGAGATCCAGTCTATATCCGGGGTGAAATACCTCATAGTTGTGGTGAGGCTTGTCGGAAGAGAAGAAAAGATGACTGTAAGCATCCCTGCACAATGTAAGTCAAAAAATCCAAAAAAGTTACTTTTTTTTCTTTTAAAAAAAATTACAGAAATGAAAACAAGTTTCTCATTTATCTCATAGGGAAATTATTTTACAATGCCATACACGATTCATTCATAATACACATACACACAAAACAATATGATATACATTATAACGCATAAAATCCACAACAAAGTCATTGTTAGACACTATGGTGCAAAGCCATGGTTTCCTCCACCCCTTCCACTCCCCCGATCCCCAAAGCTTTAAAGTCTGGTATTCATTTACACTTTAGTGCACAGAGGAAAATTAATGAAGTATCATTTCATCAACAAACCATCTACTTTTAGAGTAAAACTGTCAAACCTTAAACCAGAAAGATTTCAGATTGTGAGAAAGACTATCAAGCTGCACAGCTATGCTGGTTTGTTTAAGCAAAATGAATTATTGGCTTCAGTTCACTGATAAAAATGATATCATTTTGAATCTAGGAATTTTGTGCAAACACTAGGCTTGTGCAATGCCACTCAATACTTACATAGATCATAAATAGACTTAAATACCACTCGAGATCGGAAAATTTTTCCATGGATGCCAAAAGGGGCATTAAATCACTGATACGATGGGGCTAATTAGAGTACAAGGTACAAAGTTTTAGAGAAGAAGATTGCAAAACCAAGAATACATATAGTACTTTTATTTTACTGATAGTACTTTTATTTTACTGATCTAAATGTAGTGGGGAAAATATCCTTCTTATGCTTCACACTAATTGATATGATGGCATTCTAATAACAAGCATTACCGCCAAAGCATTTCACACACATACACACCAGTTTCTTTATGCTACTCTAGGCAGTTAAACCTTGAGGCCTGATCCCCAGAGGCAAGCTGATAAATGCCAATAGATTGCTTTTTTACTACTTAGATTGTAATGACGCGTAATCACTGAATCCTGAGAGTTTTTTCTCTGTGAATTTGTGTGCCCCACAACATCTTATGATGTCATGTAGGTCTGCCTAGGAAGGCGAGTCAATGTCACAACTAAGTAGGCTCTCCTACAAATCAAGACTGGCAGATGTGAAAGGTGCCTCAATGTCTGTCCTTTTCGTGCATGAATTGAGAAAGATACAGATGGATGCACCTGGTCTAGTCTACCTGTGGGTCTGTGATCCTTACTTCACCCCTTCAATTCATTGCATCATTGGCCCACAATGTGATACTCTAAGATCAACCAGCTCGAAAGTCTATATGCAGCGAGTCTGGTCAAGCTAAGTGCAAAACTGGCTGATTGGTCATGGGGATGGTCCTGAACGGCATGTTTTATAACCATCAAGATTGTGCTCCCCGGACCGGAAGGCAGAGTAGGAAGATTTGAAAACAGATTAAGATCCTATTTCCGCTCCGAACTGAATTTTGGTTTGATCGTAATTCCAGTACCACAATTGGAATTGAATCCAATTCCGTTTCAGCAAAACCGGAATTGTCCATTCTGGATTCTGATCCTGCACAGGCCTGATGAACACTCAGGGGATAGTCTCTGAGCTTTAACCTCAGCTATGGTGAAACTTTCATGTTTGTTAATTCCTTACTGTAAACTCATTCTAGCTGATCAAAATATTTGATGACTTGTACAAAGTGATTGAGTTGTCCTCCCCTCCACATTTACATGGGCATATCCTGCAGCTCTTTACTTGTAAGTGTTATCAGCTCATGTTTATTTGATTCAGTGGCACATGTTGTTCAATGTAAAATTCTTAAATGTTTGATCCATTACTTTGTCATATGAATGATGCATAAAATAATTGTTCCTGTGGTTGTTTTCAGTTTGTGTCACCCAGGACCATGTCCCCCATGTAGTGCTATGATTTGGCTGACATGTGACTGCAGCAAGGCCAGGTATGCTGGAGCCGTCTTCATCTATTCATCCATTATTAAGTTTGACATTTGTATGTAACTATGAATATAATGTTGTTAGGAAGGTGTCCAAATCTTTGACTGTATTGTTTATTTAAACCACATATTAGCTTCAACAAATTGGATGCACGTTGAAAGATCTGGATTTGTTTCAGTGATGAGATTCTCCTTCTATTCTTTATTCAGGAAACATGTGCGCTGCTGCACAGCTGTGAACTTCAAATGTGACAAGACCTGTGGCAAGAAACTGAATTGTCATGAGCACACATGTGACCTTGTCTGTCACTCAGGACCCTGTCCTCCATGTGCAGTTTCTAAGGCTCAAGGTAAAGTCACATTTCTTGAAATTCTCTAACCCAAGCTGTGCCCTTTCATATAGAGCCAGAAGCTACTGGCCAATAGAAAACTGAAAAGCTAGTGAGCTAAGATAATTACTTTTGTGGCATGGAAATTGTTATCTAAAGTACATGTCTAGACAAAGAATATATCCACATAAAGTTGTGGTGAATTCCAAGAATTTCGTGAATTGTGAAGTTTATTTTGAGAACATCTCTGCCGCAAGAATCCTTAAGTTATCATATTGTCACAGAACCCAGCCATATAAATGTTATTTGGACATTACTCAGTTTTATCTGTTAGTGAGATCACCATATTTATCTGTGAATTTCAGAATGCTTTTGCACAAGAACTACACGAAAGGTCATGTGTGGGACAGAGGAATTTAAAATGATATCATTCAGTTGTGAGAAGCCATGTGGAAGGTTTGTACTCATCACATATTTTGAGCTAAAGACACTCACATTTTGTAAAAGAGCAACAGAAATAATTTACATGTCAGCATGAGGGGGTCTTCATTTGCACTCTAAAGTAAGGACAATATTGTCTTACAAGATGAGAAGAGTTTGGACAAAGAACGTATGGTTATTCATACAGTGATGCAGCCATAGGACCTTACTTGGTAATGCTAATCCATGCATCAGGTCATGCAGATGCAGTTCATTATGCTAAATTTACATACCAATTTTACCCAGCATTATATGCATGGAGATTTCATTTCAGTATTGTGAATTCCAATTATTTTTCCAGGATGCTGGGATGTGGTAATCATGTGTGTGAGGAGGTATGTCACCCAGGAGAGTGTGCACCATGTGCCTTAATGCCAGGAAATCTCAAGTCCTGCAGTTGTGGCAAGACTCCTCTCTCAGAGCTGAAAGCCCCAAAAAGAGATTCCTGCTTGGATGCAGTTCCCACTTGTGGACAGATATGTAACAAGCCCATGCCATGTGGCTCTCCATGTATGTCAAACATTTATCTGTGATTGTTTTTCACTTTGCCGAACACTGTTTCAATTATCCATATTGAAAACATTGCTTTTTGTAAATTGGTTCTTTGAGTCATTTGTGCAGCTAAATGGCTTTCTTGCATTTGGGTCACACTCATACTTAATCAGCCTTGCCATTAAGGATCTAGCTATGATTGGCAACTGTCTTATATTTTCCACTGGCTCTGATTAAGTGACCTGATCTTGCTACTGTCCCGAGAATCTAGGGGCATTATTGTGTATGTGGCATTCATATTTCCATCTGTGCAGCCACTAACTAAACTACTTCCACACTTTCATATCATTGCCTTTCCTGCTAGATGGTCAGCTCTACCAGTTCTGTGCACACTTGATACAGGGCACGTAGGACATGGATACAAGAGAAATTTTTTAAACTAAATCCTTGCAGGACTGTTATCCATTCTTAGTTTCTTTCCTTCCATCTTTCTGATCATGCCCTAGGAATCTGAAACAATTCACCTTAAGCTTGACTCCTTCTCTCACCAGCCACTCCATAGCACCTATCACTGTTCAGATCGGGCCTACCTGCAAATTAAAACATAGTAGTATTAATTGTCTTATTTAGTGTTCTTTTTTTGCATAGTCAGCCTTAATGAAACATTTTATATGTATCTTTCCAGTGCAGCCTCATTTGTGTGATAAGAAATGTCATGATGGAGATTGTGGTCCATGCACCAAGGAAACCCAACTGAAGTGCGAATGTGGAGCCACAGAAAAGAAAATGCCTTGTGAGCTGGCTGTAACCTACAATGGTGAGCACTGGGAAATTTTCAGCAAGTCATGACTAAAAATATCTTAGTTAAAAAATTGTTTGTAATCATTGGTTGCCTATACTCGTAATTCCACTCTGTTTGGTTGCTGTCTTCCTATTATCAATGCCCAATAACACATCCTTTGGTAGACTGTAAAGAATCAATGCATGACTTGTTTTGGAACTTTGGGTGAGAAAAATTAAGGTTTGATAAATGTTTTGTACAACTGTCTAAGAATGATAAAATGAAATTTTCTGGATGAAAACTTATATCTAAGTCTTATTGACATTGTGATTTTGTGTGTATAGTTATTTATGATATTATGGTGAATGTGCCATTCTTTGAACAGAACAAAACCCTTTCAAGTGTCAACGAAGGTGTGGTAAAAAGAAAACCTGTGGACGACATAAGTGCTCTGACACCTGTTGTGTTGTAAGTTGCTTTTTGACCATTTTTATTAAACAGCTCTCATCTCCAACTCTTCATTCAAACCATATTTTAGTTTAAAGCTGGTTCATTGAGAGAGAACAAGTAGCCTTAAAGTTTAGTGTAAGGTTTGAACTGACTTGTATTTCCAAATATTGCAGACTTACAAAATACCGTTATTTTATAGAGTTGAGAGGCTGAAAGAATCATTCTGTATACTATTTTTCTAGTTATAGGATTTTGTGTTTATTTCACATTTCTTCATTATTGAATTATCTTTAGAATTTTTATGATGATGGGAAACAACACTGTTGTCAAATGCAAATTAATAACATGATGGATTTCATATATCACGGTTATTATTGTTTTCAGAAAGACATTCATATATGTGAAATAGTATGCGGCCAGAAGTTGTCCTGTGGTATTCATAAGTGTGAGGAGTTGTGTCACAGAGGAAATTGCAAAAGATGTCTTCAAGCCAGTAAGTTAGTTAAAGCCAAGAAGGTTATTGCTCGCAGCCTCTTGTTTTAGTTGCATAAGGAAGTCTTTGAAATGAGCTTTAGGAAATGGTCTGAAAGGTTACTGTTGGGATCATGTCTCACAAATTTGATACTCTATTTGACAGATCAAGCATTGCACTGTCTTCTTTCAGCTAATATGAAATGTACCATGAGTGAAATGTGCCATATTTCCAGCATATGTAAATAATTTTTAAGTTATTGTCTCATTAAGAGTGAGAGACTGACAATATTTTATCCCCGAACAACAAGTGTTACATGCGTGTTGTTACAACTGAATTGATAATGTTGGAAGTCAAATATGGTACCAATAATATTTCAGCTCATACTTGGAGGTCTAATGTGGATACTGAATAATCTTTGATCTTATGATATTCACTGTTTTTTATGTCTGGTCCTGTTTTCAACCCCAATTTGATCTTAGTTTTATTATTTAACTTTTCCAGATCTAAAATTATGGTGAACTATAGCAACAATTACATGATTACAAGTTTCCATTCTCAGAATCCACAACTTCCGGTCTATAAAGGGTGGGGAGTTCATACAGTTCAATTTTATTTTTCTTATTTTGCCTGCTAAATATTGGAACACTTTGATGTGCAATAATGGTACATGAATTATAAGTATTGGAAATGGACGACTGTACATCAAAGTGCAAAATGGTAGATTGAATGAAAATTGGAACTTGAATGTAAGTACTTATAAGTGCCATCTAGTCATAGGCTTACCACTGGTTGCTTCACCTTCCCAAAGGACATGGAGCTCCAGTAGTTTGTGGTAGTTTTCAGGATTAATCTTCCAGTCTAGTATGACCACAGGAAAACACATTTGTGCTGGTATTGTTTTGCATGTCTTACAGAAAACAGAGATAAAAAAAAAAATATAGGTTTTCAGGTGATTTTTATGTCTTCACTAGTTGGTACCAATGATCCCGGAAAAACAGCTAGAGCCCCCTGTTGAATTATCCCTTGAAAATTAGTCAGTCTCTGGTTTGTTTTCCATGCTTCCTATAACATGCATTCTTATAAGTTTTCCATAGTCTTTACCTCAGTTGATAATTTCAGGTTTCGATGAACTTACTTGTTACTGTGGGGCAGAAGTCCTAGAACCTCCAGTGCCATGTGGAACAAGGCGTCCAGAGTGTCTTAGGCTATGTACACGACAGCATAACTGTGATCATCCAGGTATTCAGACTGTTAGCATGCATATTTTACTCCTTATGTCTGACATGTCTCTTCATGGTTGAGCTGAGTTTGTGTCTTTGTCTACACTGCAGCAGTGTGGATTCCATGTTTCAAACCACTGATCAAAGATGGCTATGTTATAGGCCTTAGAAAAGGTAAGAAAACAGACATTTGCCTGTTTACTTGCATTCTGTTCTTTTAGGCTGGACTAATATTAGTTATGACAGTAAATGAAAAAAATATTTTGCATTAATAAATACATTTGAAATGTCTGTAGTCTTTAGTTTTATTGATTAGGTTGTGAAAGTGCTAAGAAAGTAAGATAAGACAAATTTTATATGTCGATGTAAGCACATTGTTTTGTTTACTAGCACATGCACACATGATCACTTTCAATTAAGAATTCTGCCCTGTCCTGTCATAAATGACCATAAAGCAGAGAGTCTTTGCCTATATTAATTAATTCATGAATCTATTACATCCACCCCAGTGAGACATTTTTGCCATGGAGAAGAAGATTGCCCTCCCTGCACGGAACTCACTGATAAGATGTGTGTCGGTGGTCATATGGTAAGACAAAGCTACCAGTTCTACCATCATTTATGTAGTTTTGGGGCAGGCTTTAACATGGTCAGCAAAGCACTAATCAGAGATCCATGCAATGTTTAAATGAAGTAACAGTACTTTATGGCAAGTTACAGTCGTCTTGTGAATGAAATATGAGGCTTCTGCACAAGGATAAAAGATACAAAAGAATGTTCAAATTATAGCCAGACACTGCTATTCTTGTATGATTCACTATGTGCATATTACAAAACTGTGATATTTTTAGGCTGCAACTAACAGAAACCCTTTCTGTAGCTTTTACTGAAAGGCACAGCACCACAAATTATAGGTAGAAAAACTAGAGGGCAAGTCTCTCAGGTATCTTTTCAAGCAATAAATACTCTGTGTACGTTTGTGCCCAAGTTGATCTGTAATCAAAGGTCTTTGATCGCAGGTAAGGAAGAATGTTCCCTGCCACATGACAAATATCAGCTGTGGATATTCCTGCAACAAAGTTCTTCCATGTGGACATCACAAGTGTTTGAAAACATGTCATAAGGTAGGATGCGTGTAACTTTGCCAAGCAAATGTTTCTTATGTGAATGACATACTAACATCTTTCTTTTTGTGGATGAAATGTAGATAACTTATTTTTTTTATCTAGACACTTCTGGTGATGAATGAATATAAAATAAACCATCCATTCCAGTGTGCCAGGAAATTGAAAGAAGGGGAAACAGTCACACAATTATAATATATATTTGCATATTTGAAGTATATGTATTAATCTTTGTACCTAATAGTCCAGTATAGAATTACAGTATAACTTCAGTTTCACAATAATTACAACAATAATTACAATAGGCAATTTTGAGTCAATTTTCTTGTTTTGGCCATAATTCATGAGGAGATGAATTAATACAAAGGGTGGTGTCCCCAGATGCCAAAAAGAATAAAAAATGCCAGCAACAACAAATACTTACAAATACCTTTACAATTCAAAGCATAGATATCTGTTGTATGTCTAGTAATATTACACTGATATCAGGTCTGTAGGAACTGGGGACAACCACTAGACTGCTGCGAAGCGCAGGCTGATCTTGTCAACCTAAGGAAAATGTGCTAGTTGAAAGTCAATTTACCTTATGATCACTACCGCCTTCAATTGTTGCAAATGTTACCATTCCAGCAAAACAGATTTTGCATGATGTAACTTAAAGATGAAGAGAACAGCATTAGGCCATAACTTTAGTTCACTAACAACTTATGGTGACTAAAAGAGGAAAATAGGGCAGGTTTCATAAGCTAATGATTTTCAAGATTACAGCAGTAAGTTTCTGTATTTCTGTACAAAGAGTCAGGGGAGGAAGGAGAGCATGCTTGAGTTATTCTCTTTCTTTGCATGGGTAGGATGGAGTTTTGAGAGCTTTTATTTCATTGTCAGCCAATTCTAGACTTTCCGGATACTAAGAAATAGTGCATATAATCCCATTTCTCTGTTTAAATCCTGTCTGAATATCTACTGCTTTAGTATGCTGAGTATCCATTTTGTTGTGTGAAAACTGTTTTGCATTTTCCAAATTTGGAGTATATGAAGAAATATGATATTTCAGTTTTCCTTGGAATTTATAGCAGTCCTTATATATTGCAGGGTGATTGTCTAGAGGATGAAGCAGTTTGTACTCAGCCATGTGCAAAGCTGCGTCCAGTATGTGGTCATCCTTGTGGTGCACCATGCCACTCAGGAGAATGCCCAGATGTTGCTTGCAGAACAGAGGTATGTACTACTCTCGTTTATCTTGAGCACCTCAAAGTGAGCACCACATCTTTATATGCAAGACTCCAATTTGTTGAGGGATTAAGATGACATGGGCATTTTGTATATATATATATTGCTTTCTTTAACCTCCATCCTCAAGTGCCTGATATTTACTGCCAGTGCCATATGTAATTTGGACCCATTGAAAGTCTTAGCCCAGAAACTGCTTCGAAACATTTTTTAAAGTAAAAATGTATATTGTGTGATATTTCAACATTGAAACTGGTTTCCTCTCAGTTGACACCATAAGTTTAAAAAAAGGCCAGGGATATCAGTTTTCTCATCCCTACAAAAAGATATTGTTTTCAAGTCTATTTTGTTCATATTCTATTGTCACATAGATCATAATCACATGTCCATGTGGTAACCGGACAGCAAAAGCTGCTTGTGGTTCTGGGGGTGACTTGTCAGCAGACATAGCTCAGTTCCAGCGTCTGAGTGTGCAGAGCATGGCTGAGTCTGGAGGGCAAAGCATTGATTTGTCTCAGTTTGTTCAAACCAAGAAGTCTAATAAAAGGTCAGTAAGGAGGAATGAGGAATTCAGTGGTGTTTAAATGCCAGAAAAGTCTAAAGTTCGATCATGGTCAGCTGTTTCATCTATGTAGCATAATAAACATTGAAGATGCAACATTTTATTTTGCTGAGCTTGCATTTTGACCAGACAGTGTCGGAACTTCACTGAGGTTGTGAGACAAGAGTTTATGGATTGTTTGGCAGGATAATTTTTAATGCACATTCGTAACAAAAACATTGATGTTTTTGAAAGTAAGCATTAAATTTGAATGTAAAAGCTGTGTTCAGACTTGTGCAGTTGGGCTTTAGAGAATTTGTTTAGGACATCTAGAGTTTCATGCCAGTGCTCCCTTGAAATTTCATTCATTCTAAGACTTTCTTATCATGGTTGACATTCATTAATATATTTGTGATGTTTATTCCAGGCTTGACTGTGATACTAATTGTGCAATTATTGAACGCAACAGACGCCTCGCCCTAGCCCTTGAGCTGAAGAACCCTGATGTTAATGCAAAACTTGGAAATCCCACCTTCACAGAATTTCTCAAGGACTTTGCCAAGTAAGTAAAGAGGCACAAAAATTTAATTTTGGAAATAATAATAGAGAATAACTCAACAATAAAGAATGTAGGAATATATACTCTTTTAAAAGCCAAGAATCTATATTACAAAGTTTGGTGTAAAGGAACCACAATATTATCATGAGGTAGAAGAAGTGTGAACAAATTTTTATGTAGTCACTCAGTGAGTATTCAAAATTGTATGGTCTGTAAAGTGGGATTGGTGGTATGAGTAGTGTTTCACTGTCTATTTTTCTCCCTCATATTATCTGATATCTGTTTCAGGAAGAATCCGAAATTTGCAATGGGTGTTGAGAAGACACTGAATGATCTTGTTCAGTCTGCCAAACAGGTGAGAAATTTTATACTTTTATGCTTTGCTGATAAGTCGAAATTTTTTTGTCGATTGAAAGTCTCTTTAGTTTGTTAGTTACTGTTACTGTTTCGTTAGGTTCTTACGGCTGAGTTTTCTGTGTTAGAACATTGTTGCACTCATAAAATAAGTTGGAAGTATTTGTCAGTATTGTGAGTACAGAATTTGAAAAAAAAAATAAGGTTATTAACTCTCGGAATGAGAAAATTATAGTGTCCACAATTTAATTTTGACATGACAAGAATTAACTGCATTAATATGGTGATCTGAGCACTTATATTCAGAGACAGGAAGAAGAAAAATGCAACGTCTGTATCCATTTACACGCAAATGGTCATACAGTTTACAGTATTTTCATAAACCAGCAGGCTGCAAAAATCAGTCAACATATTGTTTGAACAAATGTATTTTCAGTGGTTTCTTGAAATTATTTCAGTGGTTACCTTTTCCAGTATGAACATTTTTAATAAAACACTGACCTCTTTATACATTTGTTTGGCTCATCATCAGTCTGCCCAGGCAAACAGAAGTCATGCATTCCAGTCCATGAATAGAGACCAGAGACGGTTTGTTCATGAACTTGCCGAATTCTATGGCTGTCAGACTCAAAGCTATGACTATGAACCCAACAAGAATGTTGTAGCTACTGCTGCAAAGTAAGTGGTACCACCCATCTTCTTTCTACCCCCCTTTCTTCTCCCACTCCAATCCATGTTAACCATATTAAGTGTGGCTGCTCTGTCTGCTGATAAATAGGTTATTCACTAATAGGAAATTAGAAGCCACCTGTTACAAGATTGTTAACTGGGCCTGACATTTGAGAGAGGAATAAGGAGTGATAATATCAGACACCTAAATGGACTAATCATCTATCAGCTACTATTCAGACTCATCAACTATCAAGATATAAATTTTCACAGTTAGTGGTAGAAACATTTTTGTCTTTCTCAAAGGGCAGTTTGAAGGAATGGTTGGAAGATGTTATTGTAAGTGTTTATAAATTATGAAAAAGTTCACACTTCAAATTTTAGAGAAGCATTAATTACTGCACAGAAGGCAACTGATCATATTTTAAGTTATTGTACTTTTAATATAATGTTAGCCTCTTTTGTTAATCTTGGCAGAGATAAATGCTGGTTGCCCAATGTTACGTTGACCCAGCATGTTCTGAAAGACCAGCTTCCTAAAGCACCACCTCCAATCTCTACATTTAAAACTCAAGGTGTCACGTAAGTATTCACAACACCAACAGCCTGATACATTTTGTGTTTTTATTGGGCAATTTTCTTACCACCCATCAATAACGCGTGACTAATTGTCTCTGGGTCACTATACATTGTTTGCCTACATAGCTGTATTAATGCAGGTGAAGTCAGACTAAATGTTTTTTGATATCTCTTAATAAAATCTGTCAATTATCATTTCCTATTTGTATAAAGCTTGAATTGGCTTAATGAGTCATCTCTTTATTTGTGAAACTTCGGCCTCATTTCTTTGAAAATTTAGTTCAAGATCATGTATATTAAATGCTGCTGATTTGCTGCTTTGAATACTGTTGTTTTTTTTTTTCCTCAAGCCTGAAGTGGTATTTTATTTCTTTGAAGAATGGCCGCAGAAAAGCTAGTTATATGGATTTAGTGAGTCAGTTATGTCCTGTAAGTTAGTTCAGAGAACAATTCTGGCCTCAAAGTTTCATAGAAAGCAACATTCTATTGTGCATATCTGGATATAGGTATCATTGCAATTTATGATTTTGGACAGACTTTCCGCGTGTGCTGTTTGTGAGAAAAATGCTAATTTTAGAATTTTTACATCTTTAATTGTGCTATATGGGCTGATATTGGAGCTGGGTTTTGGACCATCCCCAGGTTTACTGTGCTGGAGAAGAAGAAAGCAGTGACAAAGGAAACACCCAGCAGCTCCAGGGCCTGGGAGGAAACAGGAGCAACTGCAGCATCTGGTGCTTCTAAATCTGCTGCACCTATTGACTACTTTGATTTTACAGACTGATAATTGGTGAAATCTGCAGTCAGGGTAGTGTTGTTTTATCGCATGAGCTCTTGTCAAGTAGAGCAGATGTGATATTTGACTTTATAATCATGGCTAGTAATATACCAATGCTGCTTGGCTATGAAATTCACAGTGTGTGTGATGTGGTCAGGGTGTGTGATGTGGATAGGGTAGTTATGCCATTCAAATTGGCTAAATGTCTCAGGAAATGCAGTTAAAAATTCAAGGCATTACATTTAGCCGTCATGCTTACTCAATACTGTGGTGTGAGAGAACATCATTATGTTTTCTTATAATCACACGCCATCCATGTTGACATATAATACAAGATTTAATGAGTGATATGCAGTGATAGAGGTCAAAACATGATCCCTTTTTCCATAGGAGTTACTGATATCCATATTCATGCACATTGTTTAATTATGGCTTGGAGTCACATCTGTGTCAGTAAATTTATAGGGCATTCAATAAATGCAGTAAATTTCTTGAAGTTCTCTTAGATCTGATAGCTTATGAAAAGAAACTGAAAACTGAAATTGCTGTCTGAAGAACAAGTATAAAAATTACGTTTTAATGAAAAGTCATATTCCTTTCATCTGAATTGTGTTTCCAGCTTTTGATTCTCTGTGATTTCCCATCCATTGAAATATGAGACCCCAGAGACAAAAACTTTTTTATTCATCAACATCATTTTGGTAATCAAAGAATATACCTGTGTATATTAAACCTAACAAATGCTATTCAGGGATATTTCCAGTCCGAATTTGCTCACTTTATGTACAGTGTTGTTCTGTTACCTCTAATGTTGGATTTTTGCTATTTGTTTGTCAAAGATTCAAGGATTAATGAATAAACATTATCACCACTACACTTAAGCAGTGACCACTTCCAGATTAGAAGAGATCTCTCCAGAGGGAAAACATGTAGAAACCAGAAGCTGTAGATATTAATTAATCAGATTAGTAATTCTTTTAGTTAGATTACAGAATGTCTTTGCCTTTTAAGATTATCATCATATGCATTTGAAACGGCACACTTAGCTGTTATATATGACATTTGATGTATAAATTTCTTTGAGATGATATGACATATAATGATAACAGTTAAATTCCATGGTTATTTTACTACTTTGAACATTGTGCTTTTAACGTATCTACCATTCTGGTCTCTTGCTACAAAAGGGCTAACCTATACCAAAATTATTTTTGAGGAAATTGAATGGTTGTGCTTGAAAATCAATGAAAATAGCTCTTTGTTGCAGCAAACTTTTTGGTTTCATTTCTGTTCCTATGATAAGGACATTAGCAGTGTTGCAAAAATACTTTGTTGGGAGACAAGTGTTGACCTATAAATCCTGAAGACCTGAAGATGCACAAAAATGACTGGCAAGAAAACCAACATAAGCCTTTTTGTTGTAAGATGTTAATGTTGATCTTTTTTTCTTTTCTCATTCCTGAATTCATAGTGCAAATCCTCCTTCCTATGAAAACTTTTTAAAATCAACATTCCTTTTCGCTTTTATTTCCGGAGCTCATTTTTCAGTTACAAAGACGTCCAGCATATAGTATGGAGTCTGCTTGCTCTAACAGTTTTTGAAGCATTTTCATTCAGGATTCCTTGTTTATGCTCTAAACCTAGGTATCTGATTGTTGCCTCTTTCTGTAAACACCACAGAGTTCCTCTACACAAGAGATATGACACTTGCCCAATCCATATCTTCTAGGAATTCGAACCTATAGCACTTGTGCACATAGAAAGTTATCACCACAGCCCAAACTTTTTTGTTTAGGTAGATTTATTTCACCCATCCAAACGTTAAATAGATTTTATGAATGATATATCACCAGAAAAGGTGTGATAAAAGAAACCATCAAGCCAGTCCCTTCCAATACTATAATTTCCGATTTGTGTAACTGCTATATACTGTAAGTCCTTGGATTTGAAGTGAATAGCCAAAAACTATACCCACATGTTTTTAATCATGAAACTTTTTAAATTTTGGATAATTTTCTGTAATTAAGTCCATACAGTTTGAGATTGATAATGTTTTGTCTTTTTTAAAGAGTTTATATTTTCTTAAAAGAATACAGTTAATATTTATGTTAACAAGTATGAAATCTTTCAAAACCTTATCTGGCCATAGCTTTGGTCAATATGATTAATGTGTAGCTTTTGTTCTGTAAATGTATTCAGTGAGATTTTGCTAATCAGTTTAAATTTATTTTGTGAACCCAGTGTGTCACATTTCATGTACAGTAATCACAGTTACACTGATGCCTCATATGTGAAGTGATGAAGTGCAGATTTTACTTTGACACCACATTTATATAATGTGTTGACTTTCCAACTGTGGCAGTCACACTCAGGTATGTTATTATGAAATCCAATGGATGCTTAAAGTTGTTTCATATGAAACATGATTTGCACAGGACTGATCCAGTCAGCAACTAATGCTACCAGACTCATGAAATGTTTTGGGGTAGTGTTAGTATCATATGAAGGATTTTCGTAATAAGTATGGTTGAATGTATGTGAACCGTATCATTCCGCTTCTTACTTTAAATGGGTTGTGTGAGACATAAATATTGTACATGTGTTTCTCGTTACAGTAGAGAACATTTCAGAACAATTTCTGAAGACCTGATTTTACATACTCGTACATATATATGCTATTCACTGCTCTCTAAAAAACATCTTGTTGAAACTGCTCCAGACCTCTGCAGTGTTAAATTGCAACAACTCATGCAGAAGCCATGGGATGTCACCCTATTTAATCCTGCTGAAGGAGCTGTAGTTATCAAGACTATTTCATTTGGATGAAATGGTCTCAGCAAGTGCCTGGAATATCAATCTCCTTTTTCAAGGATATAAGAATATATATATATTCTTATAAGGATATACAGTAAAACCTGTCTTCTGCGGTCCCTCCGACGAGCGACCCCCTCCCATCTACGGACACTTTTACTGTTCACCGACCGTTTTNTTTTGAATTAAGCTGTATAAACTTGCTTATCACTGCAACTGAGTGTTTTAACTCCAATAGCAAGAGGCACCTCCAAACTCCTGCTGCCGCATGACCTGTTGTTGTGATAGCAATTATTCCAATAGTTGTTTGCCAACCAACCAGCTGACACGTGGCTGCAAAATTTGACTGCCTCCCCCCATGGTTGACTCTGGCATGCAAATTTATTTACCGTCACGTCCAGAATAACGAAGTGAAGATGAGAACTGTTACTATTTTAGCATCATAAGGTTTAAATTTGAATCTGTTACTATAAGGAAATGTGTTTGAAGGTAAAAGAATACATCGAGCAGTTTAGTTCTGAATTACTGAGACTTGCAGACTGTTCTCATAACTTGGACAAAAGTTCGGATTTATTTATACATTGTGTGTATGTCTTTGTGCACTTTGTGTATGTTAACTTGCGCTGTTTAACATTTTTGGATGGATGTTACATTATTGGGAGTTAACCCACAAGTTATTGAATATTAAGGCTTCCAAAATTGTGGCTTGAAATATTAAACATTATCATTCTTAAAGAGTCCTATGTCTTTCGTCTTGAAAAACTGCATGTCGTTTTATTATTGTCTCAAACAACCACGTATAGCACAAAGAATCATATAAATCAGGAAATTCCGTGTTCAAGCCTTGTATAAATCATACATTTATTACATCAAACATGTCCATTGGCCTTTTCTCATAATCTCGATTCACACTGTTAGTCTTTCTTTACATTCTGTTCCCATATACTGCTGTAGATGTAACACATTATGCAATCCCATATTGCAAGAACTCTGAAGCACATGATGGATACACTAGTTCTGACATTAGTTCTTGCAGTATTTCCTCTGCTCATTCTTCCCATTAAACTGCAGTTCGAATGAACACAATATGCAGAAAGTGCAGGCACAGCTTTACTTTTCATTCTAAAGGCAGAAATCTCTTTTCTAGACATCAATGCAACCTATCCAGTATTTCCAGCACCAGTAAATCATGCAACAGCCAAGAAGAAATATGACACAGAATGTTTACCACAGAGGCAAAACGCCTTTTGTTCAAGCTTATGGTGAAATGACCTGCAACATCAGCTTCCACATAGACGAGAGAAAAGAAAATGAGCATGAAATATAAAACTAAAAAAATGTTCCAGGCCAAATGTAGATGTATATGTACATGGATTGGGCAACAATCCAAATGCACTTGGTCTCACAAGAACCTGTCAATGATAGTATTCAAGACCTCACACATACCTTATGCAGTGGCACCTCGATATTACGTACTATTGCAATAAATATAACTTGTTATTTAAGCATGAATTTTACAGGTTCATTCTTATTCTATCATTTCAGTATTTATGTGAATCTCAATATTAAGGATTCCTCAATATCAACTATACTTTTCCATTTATTAAGGCATACTTCATATCTAGATTATACCGCATTTATTACTTCAAAAATTTCCACAGACCTCTCATTATCTCAGACTTTATTTCTGCCTTTTTAGGTATAAGAGACAGTCTGAGATTCCCTTGTTAAATATGTTCATGGTGACCACCTGCTGGCAGTGTTGGTTCCTCATGTAATATGAGTAAACAGACCTTATAGACATCACGAATGACATACAGATCTCTTGACATACATCCATTACAATCATAAAGCAGTCATCATATGCTAAAAAAATATTCAAGAAAGGAATAAAAATAACTGGTTCTTCAAAAATTATGTTTTTCAATTAGTCCAAAACATGACCACTGTGTTGTCAATGAATGCAAATAAATTCAGTTTTCATTAAAGTACACAGCCCTAGTTCCAAACCACTAAGACCCTGCTGAGCAAAACTTACATCAACCTATGCTTTTGTGGCTTTATTCCATCACACTTTTAATTAATTCTCCCCTAATCAGCTAAAAATATTATGGAATGACCAGTATAATAAACTATACTGTGGAGCAAGAGGTCATCTCTAAAAGTTTAAGGATTTCTGCTGCCACATTTGCTCATAGCAGATCAACAGATTATCCCCAGGCTACAGAAGACAGACCTATATTTGGGCTTCTCTGGTGGTCTGCCAGAGTTCCATTCTATACATCAGCCATGTTGACAGATTATACTTCACAAATCAGGTCATACCCACATTTTGATATAATGTTTTGCACAAAATTACAGGCTTGTTCTGATGATAACAGCAGAATTCATGGACAAGCTCAGAAGCCTCAGACCATAAGAGCTTTTTTAGTAATTTGGTCTCTTCATGCCGATAAAAAGATATGAAATCTCATGAGTCACCAACCCTGATTTATTTGGAATATGATGCTAACAGGGATGCCTACCCCTAGAGGTGCCATTGAGGGAATTTTCCCTCTAAAATGAGGGAATTTCCGGGCAATGAGGGAATTCCTAAGTTTACTACATGTTTTTAACAGATATAAATAAAATGCATCGATGACAGTTTTTATCATTATCAACCAGGTCATGCACAAATAACTGAAGGATACATCAAATGAGGAATGTTACTTTTTCAGATGTGGGGTCAGAATGTGGGAAGATGGGCATCTCTGTATCATACAGTCAACACAGACATCTTACTTTCACTTGAAAGCATGGTGGTAAACTAAAGGCCATTTCCCAAGCACATTTCCAGATACCATTCACAAAGCTTCTCCTACTGAGATTCACACAACATAGTGCAATAATCTTGGCAGAATATGGATACATTAATTTACTCTTTCCTACATTGTATGCTGGTACTGTATTTCATATCAATATTGCCTTTCTTGACATGAAAATCAAAATACCAGGACTTCAGTAGTATACATCCTCTGCCTGTAGAAATCTTCCTGCACAGTTCAGGGCAGTGCAGTGGTTGAAAATCTGTATTAACTGAACCAACTAAAATGTAGTTTAAGAAAGCTCAGGTTTTATTTGGTTGCCTTGCCATGTACTGTTCCACTTCTCTGCTTTCATCCGAATCTTCAAGTGATGGCTTAGGAATGTTTCTTTTTCTGGGGGTAAAGGAAAAGAAAGTTACTGTATCATGAGCTACAGATCCACATTCTCACTTTAACTTGACCTGCTGATACAAAAAGAGATATCCTATGTACAAGTAACAGGATAGACATGGTTAAATACATTTCATAAGAGAACATTCTGTAGCATTAAGAAGCCCCAAGTTCGTGCATCTTTCTGTCTTACAAGTTTTATTTCATGCTAAATTTTAACAGATACTTAAAGACATTAGATTATAACTCTCTTTACTGAATTAGTATAAGGAAAAGTAATTAACTTTCTATGAGTAAAAGCCCCAGAAATTATCTTATATCGCAAGTACAGTCTGTTGCTAAATGTATAATTACAACGACCTGGAAAGGTCCACCGGCAGCGGCAAAGAAAAGATCAGTGGCTGTAGCAATGACCTCTTAAAGGTCCATGACAGTAAACACAACAGGTAGCTGAAAAAATCCACTAAGTGATGGCACACTTATTACATACATACTTTATTTCTTTATTTAAAGACATCCTGCATTGTAAATTTCATATTAAATATTCCTAAGCACAATTACTGGACAAATAAAGGCGGCATACCAATCTGTGCCCAAAAAAAAAAGAAAAAAAAATTGCCATGATTTTATGCCTCCTTATTTCCTTTATATGCTCAAGATCCACTATATAAACTCAGAAAGGAATAAATATCCTAAACTCGAGGATGAATCACTACAGAATCACTACAAAGATGAGATGAAATTTCAAATGAGGAGTAGCAACATGGATAAACATGTGTTCATTGTTACTATATAAACTGAGAAATCAAGCTTCTTCCAGAGTAGTTTAATTAATTATGCTGTTGTGCTTCTTCACTGAATCTAGAATAAACTGCAGAATATACTTATGATTGTGTTATCTTACTTCACAAATTCTGAGATACTAAAGGAGATCACTGAAGAACGTCACCTTAACTGTCACAAAACTACCTTCATTACCAGAAAAGTGATTTCTTCATATCAGCTCTTCAGCTACCACCCCACCCTCCACCACATTATGGAGTAACTGGCTGCTGTAGCACTGCACTGCACAGACAATAATATAATCTCTAAACAATGCCTGCCTATCACAGAACCCTTCGTGATGATGCACGTTGGTGCTAATTTGTGTACATTATTATGACTTCCCCAATATGCTGAAAAGCTTAACTTAGAGCCAGCAACATCTGGATCAGTGTAGAGTTCTAGTTCCTTTTTTCAACAGTAGTTTCATTAATACATACCCCTGCTTGAAATGACATCGCAGCAATTACCTATACTTATGCCTAGATAGTCCTGTTTAAAAACTTAAGCATAATCTTTATGAGTCATTTATTTCACTATAATTTCTCTGTGTAAAAAAATTCTGTATGGTCAGTTACAGAGACTAGTATGTTATGAACACTACTTTAATAAACCAGCCAAAAGGAACATGTAGAATGGATTAAAATATCTCTTGCTTAGAGCACTTATTACATTATCAACCAAGTCTTAGTCATTAACTATATATTAGCTTGTCAGAACTGAATAGAAGAGCTTCAGTAGAGCAATTATTACTTTTCTTCAAAGAAAACATATTAAACACCTGGTTACAGTTAGCGGTCATCAGAATACCAAACACAATGCAGTAAAAAGATACCTCTAGTATTCTAAACTAGCCTACAACAGCATCCGCACCTAGGATAAAATATTGTAATATTGTATTTTGAAATGTTTAAACATAAAATAGGAAACATTACGATAGACTTTTCTGAAACATGAATTTGGCAATGTAGGCATTATCTACTTTAGTTAAAGGGAAGGAATCACTGAAACAAAAGGGACTGAAACATCCGTGATCACATGAAGTATACATAATCTTTACTTTTGACCATGATGACAGCACACATGGAGAAGCAGTGTGAAAGCTGCAATACTAAAAAAATAACACAATGTCTTGAATGAAGAATCAGATGAACTGACAAAAGCTGCTCCATAATTCCTTTTTGGCAATTTACAATACAATTGCAGGGCATGAAAATAAGAGAGGGATAAAATTTAATTAAAAGAGAAAGGAGCTTGAAATTTTAGGTGTAAATTGGGTGGGATGCACACCGCAGGTTCTTTGGTGATTTGGTGAGTTGAAAGTATAGATCTAATCCATAACTGTCAACTATCTCATAATGAAGAACAGTGTTTCTTATAGGTTTCTTAAAATTCCGTTCAAAGATGTCACAAAAACATCAATTTAACCCTCTAGTGCCCACTGGTCCATATTTGGCAACCCAACTTCACGGGTCCAGTATGTAGCATAACTGATGATGAACTGATACTTATTGTTATTGTTGAGTGGTCTGTCTTTATTTCAGTGTGAAATCCACCGCAAAAGAGCGATCTATTTTGAGTGGCATTTGAAGTATGTATGTGAATTTTCAGAATTTTCCTACCAGTATTTCTATGCCTGGGCACTACAGGGTTAAGACAAAAAAACCCATAAAATTGCATTCATTACCTGTAACAAAACCCCACTTTGGCCGAACATCAAATTATTTTTAGTTAAATGATGCTGTTTAGAATACCCATTTCAAATGAAACATCTGTCCTTTTTGTTCATGTACATCTAAATGCACATTCTTAAAGCAATAATGGTATACAAGGACAATAAGTGAAAGATCACACTTGGGAAAGCAGCTTAGGTATAGGTGGATAAGTGCATTATGGACAAAATAAACTACCAAAGTATTCAGCACCTTCTCAAATGGCAGATGTCACTGAATGCTATATAATCCTGATAACCTAGACAAAAGATAAATCACACTGCAATGACTGACCAAGGAAAAGCCCTCACACGACAGATAACTCACAAACTCTATGTTTTATAGTGACCCAGTTTGGCAATTCAGCTGCATATTAATTTACTTCACCTGTAACCTGTAAATAGTTTTTTGCAAATTACTGCTTTGGTGGTAATCCTGCCCGTATCTTACAGATTTGCACTGCGTCTCTTTCAAACATTAAAATCCCCACAAATACTGAGCAATGCATTACAAAACAACGTATGCAATTTTGCTCATTGTTATAATTATCTTAAACCATTGTACACTGCCACTGAATTACTCTAACAAAAATTACAAATTTGTGAAGTGATCTGTTACATGTACAATTATGAACAGCATATTCAGCATATAATTTAGCATAAGTAAAACACAGCACACTGAAAAACTTTACAATAGTCACAAAGTAAAGAAATGTGTCAATTATTTCCAGTGTTATAATCTGTATAATCTTGTTTGGGTGTGCACGAAGAAAACTTCATATGTTAGAAAGCAATACAAATTTAGCGAGCAACACAGCAGCATAAAAAAACGACTGCTTCACTGTTTTCGTTCCATCTACATGTAAAAGTGCAAGTGATGCAGCAGCAACGATGAAGCGGAACCATGCAGACACCATCAATTCTGACTAAACTTTACAACTATTACAGAAAGAAGGTACCGCTTTACTTTTTTAGGACTGCAGGGGCAGACAGCTGATAAGATACTACTGAAATAGGAGAAATATTTAAACCCTTGGCTTTATGATCAGTTCTCATCCTCATCTTTTTCATACCATTTCTTGTCATGCTATGTTTACAATACTCTCATTTCCAATATCAAAATACCTCTAAATGGCACCATCTCGTCTATCTACCACTCCAAATAAATTAGTTGCAAAGTAGCCAGTCCAAGCAGTAGCAATACAGTAACAAAATGGAAGAAGAATTAACTATAGAATTAACTATATTCAATAAAGTAAAAGGCAACAACCTGCCTAGACTGATGCCATTCATAATAACTTTTTATGTACTGATAAGTAAACTGGTTTCCAGATAACAAGATTGTCCCTGGGTGTGATACTGATAATGATTCTGCATGTGACCACTCTTTAATATTTTAACACAATTTCTGGTCTCATCCTTTTCTGCTCCCAACGCTCTTTATGCACTTTTAACTATATAAGGAGATTAACCTTACATGAGCCAATCAATCAGCATTATCAAAGGCATCTCTATGTCAATGAAAAACAAATCTTTATTACTTACTCATTTTGTGAAGAGCTACTTCTGTCCATGCTACTGTCAGTACTTTGACCATTCTCAGCCATGGTTCCATCATTTGTCCCACCTTTCTCTGTCTCTGCTTCCTTATTCCTGTCTGCTGAGGTAGGCGATGTGTTCGGGCTCGGTCTGCCTTGCTTCCTGTTTATTTCATAAATTCACACAGAAAGACACACTGACAAGGAAAAATGAAATCTAAATCTAAAGCTACGTTTTCAAGAGAGAGCTACAAAATTTACTGTAATTAATATTCCAGATAATTATTAAATTATTTTTATTCTTTTTATTCAGGAAAATAACCCAGTACTAAAGCACAAATTTACAATAGTCTATGATCAGAGAGGCAAGCCAAGAAATGGCAGAAATATTAATTTAAAAACAACTGGTAACTCTGTGAAACAGGAGCCTGCAAAACAACACTGTTATTACCTTCTGTTGTCTTCATAGTTTATTTGTTGCTTCATAAACATGGCATTCTTCAGCAAATCTTGAATGTTTTGAAAGTGTATTGCACTTGACTGCATTGCCTTCACAGCGCTGGAGAGATGAAAAGACAGATGTTGGACAACACAAACAACACTTTCCAAAGTTTATATTACTAATCAACTTTACTGCACTTCCTCCTGTTAAGCATAAGAATGTGCTGTCCAGAGAATGATAATTAACTGCCATACCATACAGACCAAATCAGAAATCAAAGATCAAATTAGTATAATACCACTCTAATTAATCCTGTATCAACTAAATTATGAAATGCAAACATCTATTAGTATTACTTCAGCTCCATACATAAGAGGAACAAAAACTTTCTATGCATTTAGAGCATGGTTACCAATGTTAAAATCAAAACTAGATTCATACTTGGTGGCATATTCTGCATCAAAGCACGCTCCTTGGACTTTTGCTTGAATATCCTCTACCTCATGCTGTGGGAAGAAAACAAAAGCAACTTTTAACCCAGTGAACAAACAGGATCATAAAATGACCTTTTATTCTAACCCAGGCACAACATTCGATCAAATACCAGAGGGAAATCCAATGACAACAACAACAAAAAAACTGTTGTTTTCCATTGACAAAATTTAATCAAGAGCTAACTTCAGCAAAATATTCACCTGCCCATTAAATATTACAGGATTACCAAAATGTGATTACCTTCTGATCAACAAGCTGTGGTAATGTTTTCCTCACATGCTCCTGAATGCGAAAGAATGCCAGGGATGGTTCATTTGCAATAATATTCACAGTTTCTGAGAGCTTGTCTGAAACTGTGAAGTGAAAGACAAATATAATAAAGTTTATACACATTCTTATGGTAAGTATCTTTCATAAATGTCATATTCTGTGACCCAAATCATTCTCGTCTGAACAAAATGACTACAATTTTTTTGCAAATGTTTCCCTCCTTCCATTTCCAAGCAGCACTGAATTTTATGTATTGGAAACATTTGAATACCAAAGCGAGAACATTAGTAAACATCATATTCTAAAACTACACCAATTTTCACTCAATCCACATAAGTTGCTACAGTTCATAATCACTCTCACACATTCAGTTTTTATAGATAGTTTAAGTACAGTGATGAGTTTAATATTATCTTTGCACTGTTCCAGTTATTCTTAGCAGTATGGCAATCATTACCACTTCTGTAAGAGACTACTTCTCTTTGCGGCAGTTTCTGCAGTTGTATACACTGGACAAAATGTCTTGTTGACCAGGGTTGACACTTGTCTAAGCTGCACAAAAACTAGAAGAAGTTTCATTTGAAGTCAGTGACATATAATTCTGGTGGCTACTGTTTTCATGTATGCACACAATTCAGTTCATATATTTCACAAAAATTATCTCTGACACAGTAAATTACTGACTGAATACCTTTCTTTGCTTTATGATCAAGCTCTGGATCACTAGGTGATTCCTTGTAGAATGGCTGGGTTGCCATACGTGTGTATAAACTGTCACTTCCTGAAAAGAGGTAAGGTAATAAAATTTGCAGAGATGTAACACCACCAGCACAAATGATTGATAAGTCTGACAAAAGGTTAAAATCTAAGTTTCAAAAGGACTCAGAAAGAAAGGGGATGGACGGATGACTCAGTCATCAGCCTGCTGCAGAGCGCTGTGCAACCCCCACCAGGATCAAGTTCCTGAGAGGGGCCGAAGCATGGATGTCACAGATCTTCTTACATCCTGCAAACCAAATGGCACATTGTGATTAAAGAGCAGACCAAATTATAGCAATGCAATTCTCTGAAATGAGATTTAAAGTCAATTGCTCAGACATGAAATCCCTGCAAGGAAGAGGCGGAGTTTAGATAAAGAAAACTGGGAATTATTAAAGTTATATCAGAAGCAGCAGTTCAGAAACAATTTTGTCAGTGGAACTTTTTATTATGACCATGTGTTGGAGGAAGATGCGGCAATCACCAAGGGTAGTATGTAAGATTGTAAATGAGGCAAAGACATGAGTAGTATAGCAAACTCTACTCGCAGCTTAGCACACTCTTTCCTAAGGCTAGCGCTTTCATATCAGTCGCAGCCATCTTTGCTTGCTTTGAGACTCGTATTATCTCTGAGGAACTGCTCCCAGAATAAAGGGACCGCCCTTTCGCTAATTTGCATTCTCTATGGTAATTCCAGTGGGACCATGTAGCCAAGGTGTGTGTGACATGCAGTTGGACTGTCTAAAACTAAGCAACCATCTAGACACGAGACTGGTGGATAGACTAGTCTAGACTAGTCATCTATGATAGGTCGGACTGGGTCGCCATTCGTTATGCAGATCCGAGGATGTCATATGACTCATGTCAGACATTTTTGTTTGGTGAGTCTGCCAGGAATACAAGTTAGACTAGATCGACTTACCCTGCATAATCTTAAGTTGTTTTATGTCAATAAAATTAATCCCTCCCAATGTTTTTCTTTCCACACAAAATCAGCAAGCCTGATGTAAGACCTCTCTCACTCGCAGTTCTCAGTCAACTGTTCCACAGTCTGTCCAGCGCTGGTTGTTTCCCTTGTCAATGTGTTCCAGATTTTTTTCTTGTGTGTGAGTGTGTGTGTGTGTATAAAAATTAGACTAGTTTATACCGCAAAACGGTAGACTATCACATCTGTCCTGAGTAGGAGCTGACTGATAGACTATTATGACATATTAACAGAAGACATATAAAACGGATGTTACGGGGAATGCTATCAGTTACGCTATGGGGGAAGTAGCCTCACACTGTCGGTTTTCTTGCTAAATGTGGACAAACCTTCTGCAGATTGAGTGTTGCTTAGCAAGGGAAGGAATCGCCCTCAGCATATCATGATCGATAGTTACTTGTGCTTGTCTACCCTCCCTAGATTCCTCATGAGTGGTTTCGGCCTCCAGGGAAATCAGAGGTTATCGTTCGATTCATCCACTGGTGTGACTCCTTTTGATCGTCATACATAAGATACCTTGAAAACTGTCATTATCAGTCATCCATTCTGTTGGCGTTGAATATAATAAGATCTGCTATTTGATCGTACGGTGAAGATAAGATTCATCAAGACCGAACTGCACTAGGCCTACAGTATAAATAATGCCTATACGTGCTATTACCCTCGAAGTGGTCGGTTTAGTCTCAACCCAACCCAGATTAACTGTGTCATATATAATGGGGAAAGTGTACAAGTTGTGGCAGTAGTTTCAGAAGAATTGTTTGTATATCTTCATTATATGTTCAAAGTTACCTAAAGAGAGGCATAGAACAGTTTTGTCCTTTCTTTTTAATCGGATGGAGGATGGGCGATTCAATTGATCAAATGCCATAATAATAATAATAATAATGTTGATTATTACATCAGTGGGGAGAAGGTACGTATCCAGTAATCATGATTTTGCCGTTCTCTTTGTTCTATAACCTTTTACTATTACAACTATATAATCTCTATGGTCGTGCATTCATGGAATACAGACTAACTTATCTTAGGGACAGGATTTACTGTGTTCCAGTCCTCGTTAGATGTGAAAGTGAGGACAGAAGCAAGTGATTGTGTGTGTTTGTGTTGCTGTTCTAGCTGTTGTTGGTGGGGTGGTGGTGGTGGTCATGACGCACTGCCTCTGCTGCTTTTGTTGTTGTTGTTGTTGCTGTTACTGCTGTTGTTATTGTTGTTGTTATTATTGTTGTTGTTCTTGTTCTTTTGTTGTTCTTCTTGTATGGGGAAGGATGGGGTGCGACACCAGGACTCTTGTGAATGAGAGATCTTGAGAAATATGGGATGGGCAGAAAAAGGGTAGATTTAAAAAGTTTCCAAACCTGAGATTAAAAGTGTGAAGGTGAGGGCCCAGGAGATGTCTGTACGTCCATCAGACTAGAAGTGCCTGAAAGTACAAGAAACAAAAGAAGAAAAACTGGGGAGGGGGTTTATATTGAGACATCAAGCCTTGAGATAGCAATGCGGGACTGTGGGTCCAGACGCTGCAAATGTGCGCAAAGTGTATTATGGTTGCCTGTTTTTGTGTGTGTATATATGCATCAGACTGGAAGATACTGTAGACAAACGGAGGAGGAGGTATGCTGAGAAATGTGAGACTGGAAAAGCAGACAGAATGAAGCTTTTAACATTCGGAACATCCTATTTGTTTTGTCGTTTTCACGAAATAGTGCCAAACAGGGGACATGGGATAGTGCGAAGACGCACGCATTGATACATAATATTTTTGGCTAACGTCAGAAAACATGCCATTAGCGCTGTTATGCTAGCGTTTTTGGAGAGAAAACCAGAAACCCAATCCCTCCCGGAATACCTCTTGCAATAGACAACTTGCAGTTCAAAGACACGATAACAAGAACTTTAGGAACAACGCCTTTTACCCCTTGTTTGTATTCCCAATTATTCGCAATTTTCAGCCAGATGCACATAGAAATTTTTGTTGTAGCTGCCATGTTACATAGGCCGTTAACATTATGTTATTTGTGTATTGATCACCAGGAGGGCTATGCCTACTCGTCTGTGACAATTTCGCCATTTTATTACACTAAAACGTAAAAATGTTTATAAGCAACTGAGCTGCAAAGAGCAAAATCTAACTGTGCTGATGCTCTGCCTTTTTATTTTTCAATGTTTTATGTTGCTGCATCTGGTGTTAGATAGTCAACGTTACGTTCTGTTCACAAAGTCGCGCTCACCCATTCTCGCTCACTCCCCCTGCCCCTACCCATTTCAATACCTCTCCCTCCGTTTTATGAACACGTGAGCTACAAGCACACTTACCTCTACTAGATTTATGCACTATATAAAGAAGCCTCAATCTATCAACACTTAGATATACAGAAAACATTTCTGATAGGCTTACCTTTCAGTCTAGCATTACTACAGCCTAAAGTGAATTTTTATGTCAGTGACACTTGGGAGCTCGACACACACACACACATCAATAACAACTCGTGTGCTACGCATGTCATTTTCTTATCTGTTCAACCATACTGTCGACCTAGTCACCACATTTTTTATCTTGTGGAAATGTCATAAGGGAGACGAATGGTGTTAGCTAGCTGTAAAACATGGCCGACATCTTAATGCCAACCTTCCCATTCCCAGGCAGTTCAAATTAGTTAATTGCACTTTCAGATTCCAGCGGTCTATCGTTGCGATAAGCTAGCAAATCCGTATGATCTGCATTATGGTAGTCTGTTTGGTCTCGAGATTTGGCAGAGATAAAATATGTTCATAATCTCTAAACTGCTTAACTAACTATATAATCCAACTATAGACGATAGTCGAGATAGGCTTAAGATAGTGAAACAAAGAACACTTCAAAGACTAGGGAAATGAGTGGGACACTAGGGAGTGATTGAAGATTGATTTCTAGTCGTTCCAAATTTTTTATTTGTTTTGCTTCAACAAAAGCATTGTTCTGTTCCCTCCGTCTACTATCTACAGTAGGCCTATGTTTTCAGAGCGGATGCAGCCATTTTGATATGGGGTGGAAGGAGAAGCAAGGAGATGAAGTGGACAGAGATGTTGGACAGCAAATATTATATAATACAGTTTTATCAGCGACAAGATAAACTGTCATGTAAAGATGTAGATAATATACCGGACAGAGACACCGATAGAGACCCTATTCAAAACATGCCTTGACCAATAGCTTAATGTGCTGGGCTCGCACTCATGAACCTGCATGTGGTCCAACAACCCATGGTGCCTTTGTTCGTGTCTTGAGCAGAATCGATAGTCGCAACAATGATAGTTTGGGACCATAGTTTTCGTTCGGGCCCGTGGCTTTTTACAGAAAACAGGCCCCGAAGGTCCGTGGCTACGAAGTGCTTAGGATAATGATAACAATAAATAAAAAGAGATACATGCCGACCGGTGATAGCTAGAGCTGGAGTTCCTGAGTTGTTAATTCGTTACTTCTGTCAAGTTTAGATTTACTGGAGTTATCACTCACATGAAACTGAATTTGATACGCATTTTAAAAAAAATTTAAGTACTGCTGGTAGACTTTCATTTGGCTGATGCTTACAGCATTATTTATT
The DNA here is from genome assembly GCA_033807755.1 of Ellobium chinense. Lineage (NCBI taxonomy): Eukaryota > Metazoa > Mollusca > Gastropoda > Ellobiida > Ellobiidae > Ellobium > Ellobium chinense. Next base: position 1,644,490 of record JAWQUT010000138.1, read on the forward strand.
GGTTTAATCATGGGGACTAGACGCAATGCTCGCTGTAGTAAATAGAAATTTATCGAGGAAATGGTTCAGCCAAGACATCAACTTACAATAAATGAATCATTTTATTCGATTATATCAACACAAGTGCTCTGTTAAAGTTAAGTGTGGAACATGGCAAGCAGAACCAGCATGCAGCAGGAGCAATGGCATTATTTCATAATTACCATTTTGCGTTGACAACCATCAAGGCTTTTGATTAACAGACAGCCCGGCTCTAAAATCAATCACAGTGGTCGATAGAACAGGGCATGTTATTGACAAAATCTAAATCACTGTTTCTGGTCCACTGAGCAGGCATCGCAGGATTTTCTTGTGAAATCAAATGTCAAAATCACTCCCAGCACTACATTACCGCCCAGTTTGTCTAAAAGCAACCCCCCCCCCCCCCCCCCCCCCCCCCCCNCACCAAACAGGAAAAAAAAAACATCATTGTCGTAATCAGCAAACATTTTTTCACGCTTCTCTTATATTATTCTCTATAAAGTATAATATGCGGCTAACCAGACCATCTGTACCGGGTTTAGACGACGTGCGGCCGTAATGTTACAGGCCTAAAATGAAGGCTCTTGCTCAAGACTAACACCAGAAGTCAGGTGTCGCAAGGTTGAATACCAAAAACAGGTCTCCACAGAGTGTTTAAGGTGAGAATTATCAGTTGCATTTACACTTAATCAGGGATCTGTGACATGCTTGGTACCTTCCGGTTTGGAATTTGCAAGATGCTGTCAGTGTGAGACTCTTCCTCTTCAATCCATTATAATGCATGCTTTAGACGGTTTCAGTGCTTGCAGACAGACAGACAGACAGACAGACAGACAGACAGACAGACAGACAGACAGACAGACACACACACACACACACACACACACACACACACACACACACACACACACACACACACACACAGAGAGAGAGAGAGAGAGAGAGCGCGAGAGGGAGAGTTAAAGTAGAATGTATTATAAAGAAGTATCAACAATTAAGAAGCAAAAAATATTTTTTAATGACATTTTGTGAGGCTTCAATGGATTGCGAAGCTTTAAGTTGTAGCTTCTTTAGTTCCACGGTAAATCCGGCACTGGGAGCTATACTCGTAAATTCTCGCACCCTTACAGTGTTGTCTTTGTAATGCAGTTTTACACTGACCTGACGACAGATTTAGAACTTAGCTTTCATGCTCAAGGGTGCCACTTTACCCTTATGATATATTTGAACTACACAGCACTTTTCAATCGATGGTTATTGACCAAGAACAAGGTTTCACAAAACTGGTGGTCTCTTTCTCTCCGGGCCATTACATGAATAAAATGACAGTTCGAGAGCGTCAATATCTCTTGGCAGTCCATATTTTCATATTATGCCTGCGGAGTATCTTGCACGACAAATAACCCCCGGGGACTGGAAAAAAAAATGGAAGTGTTGGATATTTCGAAGCAACACTGTGTTATTGCTATAGGATTTGCAGATGAAATTGTCCGGGGATGTCAGCTCACTAAACCTGAAATTGTTACCTGTGAAAATAAATAGCCTACTGTTTTATAGCCTGAGATTACTATAACAGGTTTGAGAGCTGTCAGTCGGTTTCATCTCAGGTTTCATCACAGTCGAATGACTGAGACAGATTGAATGACAGTCGAATGTTCGCAAATTAACTGAATATGGACTGCAGAAGTCCTTTCAAAGAGAGCTGCGACCGATAACATAAACGTAATACGGCTTGGGCATACCAAGTTTCACACACTTCATTATCGTTCACCTCGAACAAAAGAAAAATAACAATACGTGAAATAATCCCACTGATTACAGTGAATCATAGCAACTAGTTTTATGTTCATTTTAAGAGCAAAAGGCAAAACCAAAAACAACAAGTATCATTTTGCCTGCAGAGAGGGATATCCTTGAAGAAGGATCAGAAATAATGTCCCATTGTCTGATCACAGCTCGACGTGAGTCATGGATGGGAGATTTATCCTCTTTGATTCCGGTCTCCAGCAGAGCCTGGGGAGAGCACGTGCCATGATAATCACATAATTGTGACCTGGCTGGAGCGACCTCAGTTGTGGAACACATCAAAGGACTTCGGACCCATGAGGTGGGGACAGGTTGTGTGATAGAATATTTAATTAGAATAGTTATGACAGAATGAATGAATTTGATGTCGCCAGGTTAAGATGACCACCTGGTCAGCCATTGCATTGTTCATTGTGTTTGTTTAGATCTAACAACAGAAGGGATAAAACCAAAGTTTAATCTCAAAAACAAGAAAACAAAAATTGCCACCCCATGCAGTCATGCAACTTCATTGTTTAACATTGTCCACTAGCCATAGAGATTACAGAAAGAGGAAGTTTCATTGTCCAGAACTGAGTACTGTGCCTTACTATAGAAAAATATCTTTATTATTTGAAACATTTATATCAGCAGGAAACTTTAATCTGTACTCACAATCGCAAGGCTCTTCTTGATAAAGACTAGAATGGTCGGAACTGTAATCGTTTAGTCAAGCTTTTTTGTGCTGGAGTGCATTTATCATACAGTTTCGTGCAACTCACAACTGAATTGGAAATCTCGCGCATGGCTTAGTATTCTAATACTTTCACTTTTATAGAAAGCACTAAATAAATCGATACACCATTGCATCGGGGGGAGGGGGGGGGAGGAACAGCTCTCCACGTAACCATATTTTTCTGGTAACAACTGACCTCCAAGCTTCTGGAAATGGCGATTGGGAACGCATGGAAACAGCTTAATTTCCTGCTGTAAATTTTATATTCTGTGGTCCGAAAGGTTACGTGTTATCAGAGGTTTTTTTTCTGTGTACTAGATCTCAGCTCTCGCTCTCTGCGAGATACCTGCAAACATAGTTTTGGTATACGTCCAATGGTCGCGCACTTTGACAAACATTTGCATCTCCACACCTCGAGTGATATTTTTTGTTCTTTTTTTTTCTCACAAGCTGGAAATTTTGGCACTATCTGCAATGCTGTAATTTGTTGGTGTGATTTGGGGGGGGGGGGNGGGGGGGGGGGGGGGGGGGGGAGGAGCTGACGAAACATCAATGGGCAAATAAGAAAAGACACTAAGAGACGGTGAAAGATTGAGACTAGATTATATTGCAATGAACGAATACGAGGAGAGAAAGACAAGCAGATAGACAGACGGAACCATCTGTGTCGGAAAGTAATGGATGAGGAATGGTGACCTGCATGACTCAAACAGGGCAAGGACTACTATCGATATTAACTGCATTGTCCTCATCAGGGCTGAGTTCAACTATTAATGTAGTGACATCAGCTTGTGACAAACGCTGAGGTCATCAAGCATGACTCAAACTTTACCTGTATCGATGGCATCGATCACCTTCCTGGTTTTCTTTTCCTGTCTCTTTTCATGAGTGCAATCACTCACGCACGGTTTTGCATGACAAGGAGGCGGCACTTCGTGCAAGGGTCGCAGTTCTTGCACTTAGTCTTCCAACGGGCTATTGATAACTTTTAATTAAATCGTCAATAGCGCTTTATTGCCATACTCTTAAGAGACAAATATAGTAATAATAAAAATCCGATGGTTTCCTCGGAGAAGCACATGCCTCTTTTTGAGCTTGGTTCTCAATTTAATATTGTTAGCATTTTAAAAAATATAACAACAATTTTCCCAAGCTCATGCATGTCTGAGGTAGGCTACCTGCTTTCGAAAACTGCTGATAGAAGCTGCTAGACATTATCTGCAAACTACTTCAGGAACTTGAAATAGTATTGTTGTCATTGCCTAAGCTGGTCTGCCTGAGAATAATGCAGTTTTGCAACATATCGTAGGGAACTGTTAGAAATCGATATTGCAGGTTTCAGTTATAAAAAGGTTGGTTTAAAATCTTATGTTAATGTGATTAGCCCTGTTACAAAGGCCCAATGGAACTGAGCACTGGAGAGAAATGATACGATGTATAACTTTACACAGGATTACAGAGTGACTAGAACATTTTTTTAACGTTTTACAAATTTTTTTTTTTTTTTAAATGAGTTACTTTTACTCCGGTGCTAGTTTATATAATATATGTGAGCAGTCGGGAAGTGTGTTAGGATCGCAGGTGAATACTAGGCTCGCACGTGGAAGCAGTGGTCGATTCAGGCAGGTAGGTATTTAAGGATTAAACTGCTGTGAAGTTAGCGTCCCTGTAGTGTAGTGGTAACACTTCCCGACTTGCAAACTGAGAGACCGTGGTTCGATTCCCAGCAGAGGCAAGAATTTTCTAGTGTAAGTTTTTTGACCCTCCTTCTCAAACTTTGATCATTCACAGTAATTTGGTAAAATCCCTGGTGACACACTTCCCTAAAATAATATGTAACATCTAAAAAATTATCCGACTGAGCTCTCATTCCTCCCCCTTAAATATAAGAGAAAGAGTACTATGCCATATGCCTTGCCACCCGGTTACATATAGCTTACCAATTAATTAGAATTCTAGAACTAAACTGAAACTGGTCTTTGTTTACAGATGTTCTGAAATGGTGTTTTTCCTTTAATTAACATCTTGACTGAGAAGAGGTGAGAAGAGACGAGGAAAAGGATTGTTCAGGATTGATATATGACGGTGCGGATGGCGGAGACTGCAAACGAGGTAGGCATAGTTACGGCCCTGGATACTGTCGGCGTTTGGTAGCCATCAAACTGAACTTAAATGTCAAATGAAATTCGACCGATTTCATGGAGAGAGACCAGCTTGATACGCGGGAATTTGACCTTTTTCTCTTTTCTTGCCCTCTTCCCTTCATTCATTATTTCTTTCTTTTCCATGAGCAAAACAATGAATTTAATGATATTAATTAAAGACGTGAATTCCCCAGGCAAGACAAAATCGATTTGCCTTGTCTTTTCTGATTACAAGTTGGGGTAACTCTACAAATGCGACACTTGCTGAGAAACACAACAGTTCGCTGGCACTGATTAAAATAGTCGCATAATTATTACGTAATCTTACAGTTCAGCGGCTGGCACTGGCGGCTCTGATTCTTTTTACAGGAAACGGAGAATTTGGTGGTCCTACTGTGAACCAAGTGGACGTGACCGAGCGGTGCTGTGGTCTCACAGTGCGTCATTCACCGCGGAAAATGCCGCACAGTTTCAAATGTCAATCATTAGATCTTAAATTTAACATGAGAAGAGCACTGTGTGAGGTAATGTAGTGCAGAAAATGTGGTGCTAAAAAAAAGGGGGGGGGTTGTGT
>JAWQUT010000138.1:1651288-1666336 GCA_033807755.1 Ellobium chinense
TGGTGCGCTGATACTAATCGGGTTTCTATTTAGCTATGATAAAGTAGCCAGGGATGGGTTTCCAGCATGCACTGTATGTCATGATTTAATTTATCAACAACTTTTACCACAACTTATGTCGCGGGTAGCGTCCTTAGTTTACACAGGAGCTATTGATCAGTGAGATAATGGTATATCTAGTCCTTCCCTCCCACTGTTTATCTCCTTTCACTAACTCCACAACGCCTCGACAAAACATCTTCCTCTTAGCTCCCCAATACACTTGGCTAACTTGAAGAATGTGAATAATGCTGTTTTGGGACTGAAAAAAACAAAAGAATTCAGACTATGATTCTTCAGAAAATAGTATGTTGAAGTCTGACTGAAATCTTAGGTGTATTTGTAGTCTACTTGAGGCCAAGGTTACTGGATCTTTCCCTTTGAGTATCAAATTCTTTGAATTTGTTGAATCTGAAAAGAATGACGAATCTTGTATTTTTGTCCTGATATCTTTATACAAAATCCCTTCTGTTAGTAATATGTGTATAATTATATGAAAAACCACCGTATGCCTTGGAGTAATTGTGTGTTGAATAACGACAGATTTACAGTAAAAGAGAAATGAATAATATGCCTCGTACTGTTTCTTAAAGCTATAGTAATACAGTACCTGTCAACAACACTGCTACTGATTTAGTGTTTTCCAGTATTCATAATAATCAAGGCTAATCGGATAGGCTTTCTCATTCATGAGTTGACACGGTGCTCATCTCACCACACCAACAATGAATTGCACTTCCTGCACACAGTTCGTTTACATAGAGTTAAAACCGGCTTACAATTTGAAATTCTTGATGCAGATTATATTAGTATTAATTATTTACTTTCTGTCTTTGCAGAAATGCAAATCCTACAGTATTATCCTTAAATTTCTCATCAGAATAAATCTGAATTCATTATTTCGGAAACTGATCTGGTGTTTGCTATGCTATGGATAGCGGCACGAACCTTTTTTTTTTTTATCTTTTTGTCCCGTCTTTCTTACCAGCTCTGGCTTCGTGTCAGTATGGCTTTCAGATGTAATCACGACTTTGGGAGAGCTTGGGAAAAGATATATCTAGCATTTTTTTTCTGCAGTGATATGTCTGGAGCTTCTAATGTGTTAGATAGGATTCGGTATGCGCTTAGCCAGAAGGAGGGAGACGGCTGAATAGCAGGTAAATTGATAGCAAGATGGGAGGGTGGAAGAGGGCAAAAAGCACCAGGGCCGTAGTAACCATGTCTGCAGTACTTTGAGTGTTTGGGTAATGGCGTGGGGACCAAGAGTGAGAAAGAGTCACGAGTCTGGACGTAGTAGACACTGCTAAAGGCAATCAAAGGATCAATCAATATCATTGATGACCAGTGATAAAGGCAGAGTAAGGGAGAAGTTGGGACCTTCAGAAGCACTGTCTGTCTTGTGAGCAGTCAGGAAATGTGTCAGGGTCACGGGTGAACACTAGGCTCGCACATGGAAGTTTGGGTACATATTCAGGCAGTGGGTATATAAGAAATAAACTGCTGTGAAATTAGCGTCCCTGTGGTATAGTGGTAGCACGTTCAGATTTGCAAGCTGGGAGAAGGTTCGATTCCCGGTAGGGACAGGAAATGTTCAAGTATTAGGTTTTTCCGGTCTTTCTTCTCAGAAATGATCATTCACAATAATTTGGTAAAATCCCTGATAACACACACTTCCCTAGATAACGTATAACATCATACAAATAAAATTATCAGACTGAGCTCACATTCCTCCTCCTTAATACTATAAGAGAATACTATATGCCTTGCCACCCGGTTACCTACTGACAAGATATGTGGCTCTGGAACTTCAGGATATTTACAGCAGAAGACGTATTCACTGCTTTCGTTTCATTGCCATTAACAACAGGAGCTGCAGAAACCGCGACAGTTCATCATCACCATCACAGCTATAACCATTCATCAGCAAAAGCGCAATAAAAAGCAGCAAGAGGAAGAAACGGTATTAACAACGATAATAACAGCGACGATCTTAGCAGCAGCTATCAGGCTTCGGGATCAGCCTTCCTGAAAGTACGTTGTATACATTTCCCAGTCAAGCACATTTCTCTCTCACTTGTCTGTAAACATTGACCAAAGCCAGATCACACTTCTCAGCAGGCAGTGAGGTTATGAAAAGACACGGAAAATATCAGCCATCTATTTGTTTACCCTCACTGTGGTGAAGCGAACCTAATCCCAAATTATCTCAAACAACTTGGGGAGCCTGTCTGGGCTGAAAGTCGAGGCTGGATCTCCGAATGTCAGACTTCTCGTGTTTACTTTGATTTAAAATAGGACGGGTATTAATATTATGTATATGTCACCGACATCTGCTTTCGATGTTAGTGCTGTTAGAGGCGCCCCAAAGCACAAAGAACATTACTATCATAGATATACGAGTCTCATCGTAGGTAATGAACGAATTCAAAAGCAAGAGATGGAAGGGAATAGGATAGAGTTTTGGAAGGCTGAGAATTTTCCACGGTAGAAAATGGAGAGAATAAAGTCTGAGAGGTGGGGGGGGGGGNGGGGGGGGGGGGGCGAAGGAGAATGAAATTTCCAGGACCGTAACTACCCCTCCAAGTCCCGCAAAGCAGAAGGAGGGCTGAGGTTCAGAGTCGGGCCAGGTAACCTTTGATAGTACGCAGTATGTAAAGAATGACTTCAGAGTCTGCCTTTCTGTACTCTTCACTTTATACCGATCGTAAGATCATCAAACTTTAAGGGGAAAATATACATTTCCAATCATGTTTCAGTTAAATAAGGTCGATGGAATAATATGTTCTCTTGACTTTTTTTTTCAGTATTTGTTATTTCGGATCCTTCTTATCGTCCGTCGCTAAGCTAGTCCCGGCCCGGGTAGCCCGTCTGCTGTTGCTGTGGTGAAGGAGAACACAATGCGTCAGACTAAGGTGTGATGTATTGTTGTTTATTTCGGTGTGCTACGTGAATGTGTGTTTGTCTGAGATAGTATCCTCCCAATTTTTTTGTGTGGGTTTTAGCTTGCTAAGGATGACATAGCTTCAAATTTATGCTATAGTCGTATGGGATAGAGAGAGGTCTTCACTGGAACACTTGCGCCGGGTGGGGATGGGGAAGAGGGGGAGAAGTAATCATGACCCTTGACAGAGCATATGTTGACCTCTCGTTTCCGACAGATATTGTTGAGGAGACAGCATGTGAATGACAGAAAGAAAGAGGAACCTGCATTTGAAATGTGGGCTGACGGAGAAAATCAGCGGTGTGAGGAGAGCCTTATCAACAGCGAATCAACACCGACGAGCAGAGCTTTTGATGTCCAGAAGAGGTGTTTCCTGTATGCCTAGGCAAGTGAAGTGTCACGAAGGCTCCAGGATGATTTTTAACAGGGGTCAGTGCACATGACTTTCCACTGAGTGGGTTTCAAGATCTGAACTATCTCAGTGACACCTGGTGCAAGCTTCTTCACTCCCAGTGATTCGAGGACGTTTCGCCTCTGCTTTTCTGCTTCACCTATCAGTCAGTCTTACCAATTCTTACTCACGCGTAAGCGATTGGAAGCATGCCATGGACGGCCTTGATGTGAAGGTCACATTCGTGTGGGGGCGAAGAAAGAGGATGACTTAAAACTAAAATGCAGCAATACAGTGAGTGCCACCAGGAGCGTCTTGATCCAGAATGGCCCCCAAGTCACTGAGGAGAAGCTCCCTACCCCTCTTATTGACAGAGGGGATTGTAATTTGTTCCTGTTTTCAGGCAACTCGATAGGATATTTATTGGGAAACATCAGTATATTCTGCATTCTCCTGCACAATGTCTTGCTGTGATTATAGTGTTGATAATAGATCTAGGTAAAATGAAGCATCCTGTCTTCTAAGCCAAGATGGAATGTTGAAAAACTCAATCCAACCTTCCCAGCCGCCTACCATGTATTTCTTTTGTTTATCTTCGAGACTATTTCTATACTTCCTTTCCTTCCCCCACCCGAGGCAAAGATTTCACTTATTCGATCCCAAAATACCAGAAAGATTTTCAAGTCGACACTGGGAAATTCTAGCCCTAGAGTTTCAGGGCTCAGTTTCACCAGCCTAAGGATCAACAGCAGGGTGACCTTTAAACAAAAGAGGTGAAAAGCGCGTGAGGTTTGTTGTGAGGACAGACGGTTCTCCTCACATTTGCTTACATTGGCTCCATCGCAGTCTACTCTCATAGGCAGTAATCCTAAGGGAACAAATATACGAGGCATTCAAAGGAATAGAAAGACTGGATATGACTTGGGACGTAATGCGCAACAACGAGATTGAATGAAAGCCAAGGCAAAAGAAAGGAAAAAAAATCGCAAAGAGTGATTTGAACCAATGCACGTGCAGTCTACAATAATATACATACTTGCACACATGGCTCAAATCACAACTACTTTTGGCTGCTTCTTTTGCGAGTGTTGACTTTCTCCAACCTTTGCTCCCCATCTGTTTTCCCGATTATTCCTTTCGGCGCGGTCAGATCAAGCCTAAGCTCACAGACTAATTCACCTGTGAGGGCATGTCAGGTAGATGCCAAAACGAGCGTTCAACCAACGAAATCTGAAAGTACCCACCGCCAGAGCGGAATGAAATAGAGTCGTTTATAAAACAATGGAAATGGGGTTATTGGTCTCGTAAACATTGAAAGAAACTAAGAGAACAGAAACACAGGGAGAGTGGAAATGAAATGTGGAACAGGGAAGAAAGGTTTTGTTTTCCAAGAACACCAGCTCTGGCATGGTTCATAAATCAGGAGCCTTGTTAACACCAGGCAATAATTTACATGTTAGACTTACCAAAATCTTTCGCGGTGGCTCTTTCTTGGGGTACACCAACCTTTTGATTGCCAGCCAGAAAAGGATACCACAGGGGCCGGAACCATTAAGACGGAGAGGAAAGGAGCCAGTAAGTACAATTTAAAGAAAAGACCAGCATTTACACGTCCAAACAACCCTTTACCGTTTCGAGTATTTTATGTCTTTTTTTTTTCCTACATGTTTTATGTCTCTTTCTGTCTAAACTCTACCTCTCCCCATGTCCCAGTCTCGTTTCTCTCGCAGACTGGTTTATGATTTCCAGATCGCAAGCAAAAATTCACTAAAGAGCCATAAAAAATCTACCCAAAGAAACGATAATCGTTAGTAAGAAATAGAAAGCGGCACTTTAAAACCGTTTTTATCGTATAATGGTGTGGAAATAGGGAGAGGGGAAGAAAAAGGTGGACTCTATTTGGAAACATCAGAAGAGTATAGAACTCGAACTAAGAAGTAATCAAAACCAGTATCAGCTACGCTTATAAGTGCTGAAATGTGCGAAGAAAGTAGAATTTGAGTTCACTGAGAAGGAGGGATCAGAACCTGTTGTAGGAAATGTCAATACGGGCATAAGAATGCTAGCCGAGTGGAGAATTTGGATATAAATACGGGTAGTCGAAATCGATACCAACCATGAAGACTATAAACAGGTCTTGAATTTCTCCCTATGGCGTTATTCCAGTTTTAGATAGAGGTGACTCCTGTCTAGGCCCGAGGTAATGGATCATTCGCGGTGTGAGCTCAGTACACCCGATATTGTCATGACATGGTCAGATAACTCTGCAATACATCTTCTCTCGGCGAAATCATATGTTTCCAGCTACAAGGTGCATGAAAAGAAAACAGAGAGTGAGATGAAGTGGATATTTGGTTTTATGAGGCAAGGGTTAGGAAAGGTAGGGCATAGCTTACGTTAGGTTCATTTTTAGTCAAGGCAGATGGCGGTGAGATGTCGTACGTAGGTCAGCATTATTTCCTTTGTAAGACCCGTTGAAAAATGAACATGATAACAAGATTGTAAAAAGGAAGAGTTGGGGGCAGGCGATGGAGGGAAGAATCTCTGACTGTCTATATGTGAGCAGTCGGGAAGTGTGTTAGGGGCACGGGTGAACACCAGGCTCGCACGTGGAAGTAGGGACCGATTCAGGCAGTAGGTATTTAAGGATTCAATTGCTGTGAAGTTAGTGTCCCTGTGGTGTAGTGATAACACGCTCGGACTTGCAAGCTGAGAGACCCAGGTTCGATCCCCGGCAGGGACAGAAATTTTCTAGAGAAGGTTTATTCGGCCCTTCGTCTCAAAATGGCAGTGATGAAGGATTTGGTAAAATCCCTGGTGACACACTTCCTTATAATAATATGTAACATCTGAAAAAATTATCAGACTAAGCACACCTTCCTCCCCCTTAAATATAAGAGAAAGAATACAATACTACTATATGCCTTTCTACCCGGTTACACTTGGCGACGTCGGCAGGATGTCTCATTGGGGTCTTGGGGATGCAGTAACGAGAGTAGAGGGTTCTGTAACCCATAGGCAGAGACATAAGACAAAGTGGGAGGTGGTATTCTGAGATAACCATATAAGTATGGCCTCAGGTTCATTGTGGACAGTATGCCGATGGAGTAGAGATATGATATAAGAATGACCTCATACTCATCGAGAGCTGTACGTTGACATGAGGACATGACATGGATAAGCAGGGGGGGGAGGGGGAGTGTGAGCAGTCGGGAAGTGTGTTAGGGTCACGGGTGAACACCAGGCTCGCACGTGGAAGTAGGGACCGATTCAGGCAGTAGGTATATATATTATATAAGGATTAAATTGCTGTGACGTTAGAGTCCCTGTGGTGTAGTGGTAACACGCTCGGACTTGCAAGCTGAGAGACCCTGGTTCGATCCCCGGCAGGGACAGAAATTTTCTGGAGTAGGTTTTTTCGGCTATTCGTCTCAATATTGATCATTCACAGTAATTTGGTAAAATACCTGGTGACACACTTCCTTAAAATAATATGAAACATCTGAAAAAATTATCAGACTAAGCTCACCTTCCTCCCCCTTATATATAAGAGAAAGAATACAATACCACTATATGCCTTTCCACCCGGTTACATATATTCGCCAATCTCTTTTCTTTTTGTGATCCTCAATACCATGTCTCTGCTGGCTAATGTATATCTGCCTGACTAGATGCCTGCCATATCTGTCTGTCTAGATGGCTGCTTGCCTTTCTGCCATTCTNAGCTGAGAGAACCTGATTCGATCCCCGGCAGGGACAGAAATTTTCTAGAGTAGGTTTTTTCGGCCCTTCGTCTCAAAAGTGATCATTCACAGTAATTTAGCAAAATACCTGGTGACACACTTCCTTAAAATAATATGTAACATCTGAAAAAATTATCAGACTAAGCTCACCTTCCTCCCCCTTATATATAAGAGAAAGAATACAATACCACTATATGCCTTTCCACCCGGTTACATATATTCGCCAATCTCTTTTCTTTTTGTGATCCTCAATACCATGTCTCTGCTGGCTAATGTATATCTGCCTGACTAGATGCCTGCCATATCTGTCTGTCTAGATGGCTGCTTGCCTTTCTGCCATTCTGCTCGCCAGTCTCCTCTCCTGCAATGTCTGCCTAAACGCCTGCCCACATCTCCTGCCTCTCCACCCTCACGACTTGTCTCCATGTCTATCAGCCAGTCTATCTGTCTATGCGCCTATCCGTCCATCATCTGTGTTCTTCGTCTGTCTGTCTGTCTGTCTGTCTGTCTGTCTGTCTGTCTGTCTGTCTGTCTGTCAAGAAAATGAGGAAAGGCTAGGCAGGATTTACTATTCTTCACCCTTTGATAGCTGTGCTGCTTTAGTGAAATTAGTCATAATTAACTTTGGTAAGAAAAAGTGTCATTGGTAACAGTTACATTCTGCAGTTAGAGCTTGACTTGGATCTGATTATCTGACTCCTGATTTCACCAAAACTATTTTAAAGAAAATAACAAGAGCACATTTTCCCTGTTGGCCGATGTCACTGTGCTCCGCATTTTTTAAATTTTATTTTATGTGTTCTTTTCCTAAATGACAGCTGATTTTCCCTTGATATCATACATCGTTCTTGGATGCAGGAAGGATTAAAAGTATATTAGATATCTAAATGAAAGCTCACGGTTAAGGAGGGCTCTTCGTTAAAGAAAATATATCGTGAGCTGCTCAAGAGGAAAATGTTCGATAGATTAGTAAGCTTCAAGTAACATGCTGTTTTGTTTATAGATCTACACAAGATAGATCCGCCCACAGCTGACCATGCAGAGATCGGCAAGAGTGACTCTAATAACTGATATCTCACTTAAAGTCCCGTCAGACAGTATACTGAAAAAAAATAACAGGAATGGAGTTCATTCATTCATTCATTCATTCATTCATTCATTCATTCATTCATTCATTCATTCTTTCGTTCATTCCTTCATTCATTTTGCAGTTTTTAGTCTTTCATTCAGGCATACCAAAGATAATAACGTAGTGAGTTTTTAAAATATTTTTTAACATTATTCTATCATTATTCTCTAATTTATGTATTTAGTTTTGTTGCGTTTATGTTGTTCTTCCTTTTATAGTTCACAGTTTTGCTTTTATTTTTAATGCAGAAGACTCAGCCAGGCACAGTCATTGAACTGCATACAATTCACAACAGATAGTCCTGAAGCCCCCCTACCCTATCCTCCCACCCCAAAAAAAATAAACCGTTCGACAGATCGTCGCCATATTTCTTTTTCAAAAGCGTGTCCATGTATCGGGCGCTATGCCAAAAATCCTATTTTTTCAGCGCCTATCGGCGTTAATTTGAAGAGAGCTGAAATCTTTTCTGTAGTAGTCTGTAGGCCATGCCGGGCCTGATCTGTATAAGCTATGTAGTACACCTACATGAGTCAGCTTTAAGAAGCTTCAGCCAACCTGGGTCCAAACTGCCAATCACTATTACATACACCACTGGTGCCTGTAAGTAGAGCGCAAGAGGCTTGCAACAGCTGGGTAACGCTCGGGTGAGTCCAGGAGGGATGAGAGCAACTGTTAAATCCTTTTTCTGTCTCGATTATACGGAGAGACCAGGCGACGATTTACCTGGAAACGCAAACCGTATATGCCAACAAACAATTTCATGCTGTTTGCTGAAAGAAAATAGACATCAAACCGTCATGCAAAAAGGTTTGCACTGGGATATAGGAGATACAGGTGCCAAAGTACACAAAACGTAAAAGCCACTCTTTTTAAATCTTTACTGGCTGCTGAAACCACACCAGGCATTGTCTCACACTACCACGTTCTCTCAGAAGTAAAAAAGTTATCAGAAGCGGCATTGTGAGGATGGATAAGAAAAGAAACCACTTAATTTATTGCCCCCTGAAGTCTCGTGCCATTTTTTATGTTGCTACTCTTCTTTCTGTTTTGAAAGACGTGCTTGCTAACAATACCCTGTTTTCAGGAAACTGCCTATAGTGTTATGCCATTACTGAAATATTGCTCCCTCCTGAGAAACAGCCGCTAAAATTTGGCAGAGACTAGTGCTTAAGGAAAAAAAAACAACGCTATAGTAGGCCCACGTCTTAACATTTCCAGCCCTTTCCTTCATCACTGCCATTTTTCTTCATCGATGCGATTATGGACCTCACGATAATAATCTCGTCTCCCAACACTCAGTTTTAGTTTCTATAACAGCAATAAAAGAATAGATCTACGTAAAAATCGATTTTCTTTGGGATCGTAGTTTCTCCGGGAGCCATTACCGGATAGCTCAGCCCTCCCACGGCTGATGCCTTTCTTCCGCCAACTGTTTCTCCAGATAACATCAGAGAAAACGGTGCAGGAAAAGGTTCTAACTGGTACCTTGATATCAAATCATCAGATACGCATTAACCTGCCTTTCCATCCTAATGCAAACTACACTCAAAACAAGTCCAGCCAATCAAATCGTTAGCATCCAGTGTGAATGCTTAAGACGTGGATTGGCTTGAGACGCTGACGAGCGAGCCATCAGAGCCCAGGTAAAAGATGCTACAGTTAGGGCGACAAAAAAATATCCCTGCTTTGAAAAACGAACTCCAATGCGCTAAATGTGCGAGTTAGAGCGCTGTTCTCTCCTCACGCTGGCTTCTTATCCTCGATGACTGACATTTCGTGCCTCGCTCCCCCTTGATACACCAGCGGGGTCGTAAAAGAGAAGCTTACGATAATACACCTGTAAATTTGCATTTCTCTTCTCTCCAAGGAGATCAGATACTCAAAGGAATCGTTGCAGAAGAAAGCCGACGTAATGACTTAATGCAGTTTTCAGTGCGCACGCTCCATGAGATATAAGTGGCAGCGAGTTTTGAGAATCTGACATTCTACTTGTGCAGTCCTGTCTGAAGATAGCAATCACTGGGGCCCAGTGCCGCAAAAGGCATAGGCCTTTATCTTACTCTTATCATCCCCAACAGATTTTCATTATTATTTCGTCTCTCAAAAGCCTCAGATCGTACCCTTTCCAACCCAACGGCAAAAGAGTGTTCGCGGCTGACTTCTTTATTATGCAGATGCACACAAACTGGTCAGTGAGTTGAAAATTTATTACCACATGTTTCAATTGGGCTACCAGTTAGCTTGATCGCATTCAAAATACATGGATTTCTTTTCAGTATGGTTAAAAAGAACAACAGGTCCTCAATATTTTCCTAGACTTTCAAACTCCTTACTCAATGAACTGAGTCTTTCTTTAACACATCTCATCAGACTTCTCATTATGGCAAATGATTGCTTGAATGTGTTTTTCGGTGGGCGCGAGTTCATGCATGCGTGTGTACGTGCGCTTTAGTGTTTTTTGGGATTGAATCTGGAGCTTGAAATTTTATATCTAGTCTAATAAATTCCTGACGATGTAACATCTTTTGTACCCCTGACTATGCCCAGCATGAAAGCACTCTCTCCCAGCTCTACCCTGGCCAGTTAATCTATTGCTTTGAAAACTCCATTTTGTGCATAAATCTACCGATTATCGATGTTGGTGGACTCAGTCTATCTACATAGTGAACGAAGTTGGAGTGTGTGAATGAATCTACATGTGTTTGACAGACAGACAGACAAGCAGACAGACAGACAGACAGACAGACAGACACTCTGCAAAGAGACGCACGCACTAAATAATTTTTGGAGGAAGTGAAAGAGGTAGATAATAAAACTTTTCAAATCAAATAAATATAAAAGAAAAGGCAAGAGAAAGAGCACCATGAAAAAATGCTTAAAGCAGGAAACACGTGGAGTTCCATCACAAGTTGCACTCCCTGAAACATATGGTCACAAAAACTTGGCATAAATTTAGTTTGTTTCTCTACAACACCGCTCTTGCCTAAAACTATGAAACACTGACTTTCAGCGCGTATATTGTGACAGATGTCTGAAATTCTAGAAATCACCTCTTGCAGGAAACAGCTCCTTCATGCGGAAACAGAGGCTAGAACGACCATCTTAAACTCGTCTCAAGACAGCCTGGCACTTACAGTATCGTGAGAAGAAACTGACAGGCAAGTCAGTTGAAACATACTGTACAAACATTATTTTGCCATCTCATGGGTTGCTTTTAAGCCGTCAAATCAATATTGCGGAAGATTTCCGCTAGGACAGATACAGCGTTTCAAGGTCAGAAGTTTCTAAAATAGAATCGTCCAAGCACTGTCAGACTATACTGAAAATCGATACCAGGTCTGTCTAGTCTTCTGGCTGTAGACTAGTGTCAATTAAAATTAATGCCAATGGTGAATTCGATATAAGACTTGCTTATCTGAGAAAGTGAAGGTCCAAAGCATCTACGAAGCTATTTATACAGTATATTTATGCATAGGGTTTATTTATTGTCCCGTAACTAGAAATGGGAGGGGGGAGGGATTTGGACGGTTCATAGGAGGAGAAACTGACTAGCACTCTCTCTCCAATGGCCAGCAGCATCCCCCCCCCCTCTCCCCGCGTCCATGGGCTCAAACGAGATATCGGCCTGAGGTAGATTTTCCGATGTTTAGCCAAAGTGTTCTCCGAATGTTCCGCGAGTGAAAAAAAAATTGGCATTCCCTGGTGTATATAAATCTACACCAAGAATATGCGTCAAGGCTGACGTCACGGACTCCCCAAAGCCCATGATATTCTTCCCGTTCAGACATCTTTGTTTCCGACTTACATTGGCAGTGGGAGAAAACCATCATTTTAGCTGTCAGTTATAATTCGTTACTGATGACTTGTTACTGATGGTAACGATGTCTACGTGAATGATCGCAGCATATTATCCAACCCGTCAAGGAGTATTTGAAAAGCTGAATAAGCGAAAATTTTGATCTGGAATCGTTGGCGTTCGCCTCCTTAGTGACTGGGTTTATTTATTTCGTAAACGGAGTGTGGTATTTTTCCACGAACTGTGTAAACAAATTATCCATATTAAGACATGAAACAATATAATTCCACTGTTATTCCATCATGTAGGTTTTTTTTTCTAAGGTTGCGGCCAGAAATGTGGTTTTGGTGGCGTCACTCCATCTGCCTAGCTCAGTAATGCGTCATGTATTGAGTTTGTCTATATCAATCTGATCAAGGACCATGTATCTGGTCATGACGTTCTCTTATTTAGACTTCTGTGATACCTTTATTTTCCCCATCCATCACGCCTTTTTTGCCACTGAACCATGGATTACAGGCCTAAAAACATTAATTTCAGTTCCCATCAATTTGTTTAAAACCAGTTCACCCGTAATTACTATTGGCCAGCGATGCGTCTATACATCAGGAAATGGGGGGATTCTGTAGAATCCATTAGATGTCAAAATGGCAGAAATCTGACCCCGCAACTCCTTTATGTATTCTAAAACAGAAAGAAATATGTCTGGGTCCCGTCTGTGGGATCTATGGGGTCTGTGGAAAGAGAAACCACGAGACCCTCGTTCTACTTGCCTACTTCAAGACCGAAGGACTGGTTGACAGAGAAACACGTGTGTGTGTTTTGCTACATATTATCCTCGTGCCATTTTTTTTTTACATAACTGTATGACATTTCCTAAGGGAGAAGCTTAGGGAGATCTGATCTCCAAAAAGAATTGCCTGTTGCCATAACATCTCAAATCAGCTCAAACAGAATGCAAACGCGGGCAGCCATGCATAGACCTCATTTAGCGGCACGCGCAAAACCAGATGATCGGTTATGCGCGTTAAAAAAAAAAGGGGAGGAGGGCGCTGGGGAGGAGAGGAGAACGATAACTAAGGAAAACCCGAGTTTTCTCTCACCCAAACTTACGCAAATTTTCCCATATTTTTCTTCTCGCCCTGTCTGAACTTTTTTTTTGGTTGTTGTTGTTTTAAAAATGGAGGAGGGGGGGTTCAGTGGAAAAGAGAGACATTATGATGATTTGCTGATCTCCCACGATTTCTCTTTGATGCCTGTTTTATCGTGAATATCATTGCACTTTTGACGCTCATGGCGGTTCACAGAGGCCGTAGGCTTAACGGAGATCAAGGCTTTTTACAGCCTGTGTTGCTGATAGTCAGAAAACGCAAGTGTTACATTAATTATTTACCGGCCTTGCATTCTTTTCTTTTTTTTACAACAGACTGTAACTTGGGTGCCGTATCGTGCATTCCTCAGAAATTTGGATACCCATAATTCTTCATTTTATTCCGTCCCCTCCTCTCCCCCTTCTCCTGCTCCATCCTCCTCCCCCACATCCTCGCCTTGCAAAATATCTGTTATTATTATGGCGAAGATGGCAGCTACATCCCTCACTGAAAAAAAAAATGAGTGAGCATCACAGGCTTACATTATCTGCACATGCTTATTTTGGTTGAGGTGACGTAATTCATAATTACCACCATCCAAACACTCCAGTCTATTTGTACGGCTCATTGCCAGAACATGAGTTTTAGGTGTTGTTGTTTTTTTTTTTCCTTTACATGGTAAATAGGAGGGTGGCTTGTAATCTGTCTGCTTCCTTGACCCCCAGATGCCCCTCTGATTTCAGCATGTCCATTTCCTCTCGTACCCAAATCACGGTACAGATCACTAAAAGGCACAGAGTCAAGCGTGCCCACAGACCACTGTTCATTCAGACGCTGCGGGACAGACCGTAAAGCCTAGCCATAAACAAAACACGTCTGAATGTCAGAGATGGACGCATCCACTGGCAGCATCTTCAAGTGGCCGGACATTTGGGAACAGGAACAGAATCAGCTGTGCTGCGAGATGGATCAACGTCATCATCATCGTTGCTGTCACTGTCACTACTCTCATCCTCATCCTCATCCTCATCCTCATCCTCAATAAAATCTAGTGTATCAAACAGTAAACAAGCACTTGGATATTTGTTCAATATTATAAGAAACACTACACAGTTTGTAGTAAGGGGCGGAGTTATTCTACAGAAAAGCAATTACTATTCTCGTGCTCCTTTTTCGTTTTGCTCTATTGAGAACAATTTGTATAGTAATTATACGAAATATTACAAAGCATGTAATGAGGGGCGGAGTTTATATCTAACAGAAGAGTAATTTTCGTGTCCTTTTTTTTTTCTTTGCTTCATTAAAAACACGTTCTTCTGTCGTATCATCATCATTGTCTTCGTCACCATTGCCTTCACTGTTTTCATCAGCATGATCACAACCATTCACTATAATTTCTCCGTGCCACCGCATCCACATAAGCATTCCTTCACTCAGCAAGTTTCCTTTGTCGGACGTACCGGCAGAGTGGGCAGTGGTGGGCAGCACCAGGTCCCAGTGCTGTCTGTGATTTACTGGTCTAGCCTTGCAGGAGTCTAACGAGGTCCTTGACGAGAACATACCCCAGCCGATGCCATGATAATTTAATTGCTGATGCTGAAGTGGCCGGACTATAAAGCAAGTGGGGTAAGCAGATAAACCTAACGATTTCCAGGCGAACAATGAATAAACAAATCTTAATGTCTACGTCCTAGACGGAATGTTTCCAGCTTCAGCGGTATGTTACCCTCTAGGGGGCCGAAAGAAAAATCTTCGTATCAAATTCCGACCATTATGTAGGCATGTGCCTATCGCAAGCTTGAGTAATGGCTCATAAAGCAGCATCCAAGCGACCGTTCTGAAACTCCCTGCAAGGGCTTCCTATAGTTCAAATACACAATGCGTGGGCGCATAAACACTAAAGGGGGAAGGGTGGGGC
>JAWQUT010000138.1:1666342-1681676 GCA_033807755.1 Ellobium chinense
AGGGTGGGGGGAGGGGGGGGGAGAGGGAAGATTCGAGTGTCGTAGGCTACACGACAATGTCAGATTGAAACTGGAACATCAAATTGGATGTGACAGGTGAAAAATCTGGCTCACTACTCTCTCAATCATGGAAGGCTTGTAGAGCGTAATGTGCATCCCATAATAATTATTTTCTCATAACACGCAAATTTGTTGAGTGGTGTCTCCTTCAGCTGCTGTTCTCATGGATGCTGTTATTGTTGTATTTCTGCTGCTCTTGGCACTGCTGTTGTCGATGTTTACGTATGTCTTATGTTGCTGGACCAATGCTCTTGTCTTTATGGATAATGATGATGACGATGACGATGACGATGACGACGACAATGACTGAAATTACCCCGACGACAATGATTGTGAAATATTTTTTTAAAAGTCATACTTGTTTGGACTAGAAAATATCTCAACATTATTCTGCTCGCTCTACATATATATGAAAACCGTTATGTCTGGTGTAGATACAATATCTAAGACGTCAGAGCACAGTTGATTTCACTTGTCTCGACAGCTGTAGTCTAAGTGATTTCCCAGTCTGTGACGTCTATTGTCGACCCGCTAGGCGTTAAACCTTAGGGTGAGATGCGGAGGAACAGAAATATACTGCATTTATGGTTGATACAATGTTATATGACTTCCATGGTAATGCTTATCGATATTGACGGGATAAGAGTAAGGATGGAGATGAGGCAGCAGATGCAAGGAGACAAAATATGCGGCCAAAAGAAGGAAAGTTAATCGTAGCTCATGTCTCTACGTCTTGTCTACATGTATTTTCCAGTTTATACATCCATCCTTTTTGTTATGTAATGAAGTATTTCTACCTACAGGCTATAACGATTAATCAACAACGACAACAATATAACAATAATAATAATGCATTACATTTATGTAGCACTCATTCCAGTGATTGGTTCTATGCACTTATTTCATTGACAGACCCACAAATTAATTGATCCTCTAAAGAATCATTCCTCTATTCCTCCCTTTCTCTCTCTCTCTCTTTCTCTCTCTCTCTCTCTTCCTCTCTCTCTCTCATCTCTCTCTCTCTCTCTCTCTCTCTCTCTCTCTCTCTCTCTCTCTTCTCTCTCTCTCTCTCTCTCTCTCTCTCTCTCTTGCAGACAAGCATACACATCCATCTGTGATTTCTCATCTGACAACACAAACTAAGCCTTGAGCAAACACATGTGGAGCATGAGGAGCAGAAAAGTCTCAGGTCGGAGAGTGGGGGAGCATGGATTCCAGTCTCCAATACAGAGACTGCTCCGATGCCCTGAGCATAACGTAGAGAAAGGGTTAGCTGAAAAAGGAGCAGTCGATGGAGTCAAACAGTAGAAGAGACTGCGTCAGTGAGATGCCTAATCATGCACCCATCCTGCAACTTAATGTACATGTACTATATTACCTTTTCTACACCTCTGGCAAGAGGTATCAGCATGATCACGTCTTAGCCTTGTCCTACATCTGATGTCCATCAACCTGTAGAAATGGGTCGACTTGGCCACTGGTTTAGATTAATAACACGCTGTAGCCTTCACCAGCTCTCGATACCATCTCGGAAGAGCTTTAACGACCGCGTCAGCACCTATGCTGTGCGATGATGTTTCAGCAGATGAAATCTAAGGGCTTAGGTTACATTGTTGACCAAATATCTACCTTAAAGCACCTGCAGTGATGTTTCTCTACGTATTTATTTGCATATTTGTCACTTTATGTGGGTTTATTTATCTGAGAAAAGACACGAACAAAGTTAGTTAAAGAGTTGGCTAATAAACTGTCTTTTTTCTTTATTCCAAAGACACAAAGTTTCTCATGTGACCTTCATAGGACAGGCGAATGTACACATTTACAAGTGAACTTAAAATCTGAACAACGAAATTCGCACAAGTGCATTTCTTCTTTCAACAGTTGCAAAGCAGTGCTCCTTTCCCCTAATAGTAAATACACATGCCATCGCTGTCTCTCTGTCCGTCTTTCCTCCCACCTCCCTCTTATCGTCCTTGCAGACATTTTTGAGTGTGTGTGTGTGTGTGTGTGTGTGTGTGTGTGTGTGTGTGTGTGTGTATATATGTGTGTGTGTGCGTGCGTGCGTGCGTGCGTGCGTGTGTGTGTGTGTGTGTGTGTGTGTGTGTGTGTGTGTGTGTGTGTGTGTAAGCGCGCCCACGCATGCTCATCAGTTTTAATTTTAACCGTCTTTTCCAATCAATACTCAAGTCAAGAAGGTCTTATGGCGGAAACTTCCCTCACCAAAAAGATTCTTGATAATAAATTCCACGACCTGCTCACGGGTATTTCGAAAAAATTATCTGACCGAGGAGGAGTATCTGAATATCATCTCTCCTAAGGGCAAAACACTTTACCACAGTCTCGCTCGCATGTCAGGGAACAGATAGTTGTTTATGAAAAGTGTCAGGCCCGATTAGACTAAGAAATCGTAAAGCTTCCTTCAGCTTCTGCTTGGTAGACTATACTGCCTCAAATTGCGGAGGAGGAGATGTGGACTTTCTTTATTATTAGACTGAAAGTCAACGACCCCACTCACCCCGCCCCTCCTTTTTTCTCAATATTATGTTTTCCTTTCCTAGCTGAAAATATGATCCATCATGTAGAGTGCTCGCTGATCCCTTGGTTGGAGGCGCCGAAGGGGCCACTTCCTGTTTCATCTTCCTTGCAGTTTCTGTTTGAATTACCATGACCTAGGCCTATAGACTGTGCCAGGTTTGAAAAGAACTGTGTGTGTAAGATTTTTTTTAAACGCGTCTTATAATCATCTTCATGAATTTTGCCCAGATCCTGAGACAAGCCAACTTAATCAGCATGATTAGGTAGACACATTGTTTTCTGCCTCCTCCTTTTTTTTTTTTTGAATGACGTCCATCATCGCACTGTAATCTCTGCTAGCTAGTCTAGACGTTAGTTTATCAATCTGCTGTCATATAGATCTAGTCGCACAACGCGTCATGTAAGGACTCTGAAGTTTAAACGTTTCAAACCTATTCCTCAAAATTCTTAATAAACGATTCCAATCACAACAGGCGTTACAGATTTGACGAAAAAAGCACGAACAAAGAACAATTTAGCTGTGCGTGTCCGTGGCTGGTAGACAAACTAAAAACCTTTGTGTCCTCCTCATGTGAATTTAATTTTGTTTTCATTGGAGATTCTAATAAAGAGTATTATACCCATCCTTCATTCTGTCTAATCTATTCATGAATTATGTTTACTCCTTCTTCTTGTACCTGCGGGCGTTTCCTCCCCTCTGTTCAACAAAAACTCTTCCTGACGCTCAATATAATTGGACGTATGCTGGTCAGGAAACAGGTTCCTTTGCCATTTCGCCCGCTACGCAAATCGTATTTAAGATAGTCTTTGAAGTTGTTGCTTCTGTCTATTCATCAAAGATAAACAACCTTTTTTTTTATCCCGTTGGGAAGCAAAGAAACTCTCCGGAGAAGGGTTTTTTAAAAAAGTGTATCAGACAATAACTGTCATCTTCGAAACAGAATAAAAGAACATGAAAGACATCTGAAAAACATTACTTTAAAAATCAATTATCAGATGACATAAGCCTACACAAAGCTTTTATACAACACAATAGAACAAACAAACGTGAAAAAGAGGAACTAAGATTGTATGAGCCATCTGGAACTTACTGTCTAATCAAAGTATGAGGGTCTACACTGCATAAGCTTTCAGCGTAATGAAGTATTAGGCTTCACCTAGATTTAGTATGCGCAAGCAGACGGAAAACTTGGATTCTGTACAACACATAAATAGATACAAGCGATAATTTTTAAAAATCCGATCTGACAAAAACAAAAAACACAAAATTAAATGAAACTACAATTTTGAGATTGCTAACAGGAATCATATTTGCTCATTATCCAGTACTACATAGGCTTATACCTGTCCGTTATTGGCCGAATCATTTCTCTATGTCACCTTTGTTGGCTGTCAGCATTATCAAACTTTCCAGATGCTAACAACAGTGATGAGACGGATGGATCTCAGCCCACTGCCAAGGATTAATCTCTCATTATATAATGCTGTTCTAAGCTAGTAACTTCAAATTATATTACGCACATATAAATAAACTAGTCTAAATGATGTTGTCATGTATACGTATTATAGGGAAAAGATAGACCTACAGTGTTAACAGGTTGTAAAATGCCACTTTTAGCAAAGGCTGCTTTAGGCTGCAGGAGCCTAATTGGTCAAAAATTTAGATTATCAAAGTCAATAGTAGCAGAGTATAAAATCTGTCTAAAGTTTTAGACAGATTGTGTAGGAATAATCGCATAACATGAAATCACACCGTAAAAATCGTGAAATTCAGTCTTGGGTTTGTAAAAAAAAAAAAAAATTATTGTGGGCATTGTTTCCCAATGCCTTCAGCGGATTTCATTTATTTGTGCTGTCTGAGAAAGAAAGGAAAATTTTTAACCCTTTTTTCATCTACCTTTATAATATTCTGAAAAATTTAAAGGACCCCCCCCCCCTCCTTATNCCCCCCCTCCTTATAAACTATATAATCTGAGTACAGTGGTGGCACCAGACCTGCGGATTAACCTTGGCCACTTCGGAACGTTACTGTGGCTCGAAAAGAAATTTTTGTAAAATGGCTCGAAGAGACTTGTATAATTTGGCTCCTTCAACCTTTATGTATTCATTTTGTCGTGATGTTTCTTGCAATAGTGTGGTCTAAATGCTAAAGAGAGCAGAATAAACCAAAAAATTACTTTGAAGGCAAAACTTCTTTTAAGTAATGGAAGAAAGTGATGAATGGGAATGGCCTATTACTTGAAAGAAAATTTTACAATTGAGCCGGATTACCTTTCTGTGTGATTTTTAAACATCTTTAAGTTCGAGGCTTTCACGGCAAGGGCGGATTTAGGTTAAGCGCTCGCCTGTCAAAGAGCGAGAGAACAAACATGAAACGAATGCGTTATTTCAAGACTGCCAACAAGTGACGACAATGAGGCGAAACAGCGAGAGTGAAAGAAGGAAGACTGCAGCTTATACTAGTCACCAGTCACACCATGATGAGTGGTTAAAGGCTGGTACCAAGAGAACGGAGGCGTCGAACAGGCTGATAATAGCCTAGGGCTATTGCCAACTCTATCACGCTGAAGCATCGACAGGGCCCCAATAAACAGTGAGTCGCCTTATTAATTAACAAGCCTGTGGAGATTAGAGCTCACGCTGGTCGATGCGACGGTGGCTATAGTTAGCTTAGTTTGAACGTGTCACTGGGCAGACTAAGGGCCCTACAGCAGCTCCGTAGAACTCCTCAATCCACAGTTCATGGGCGGCTCGCTGTGGAAAGAGCCTGAGCCAGGTAGAAGCACAGAATAAAATGGGTAGAAGACCTATATTAATGGGCTGAAATGAGACGGAGAAGAGATTGCTGTCCCTGTATCCGTAGGCGGTTCTCTGTGGAATGAACGATGGTGGTAAGGCGACAATATTTTTCATTTAATGAAAGGGATCTGAGCGCTCACGAGAGATAGTTGTTTAGGGATGTTTGTGTGAACCTCTGGAGAAAAAAATGAGGAGGGTTCCGTTAATTCTTCTTCTCCTCCTTCTTCTTCTCCTTCTCCTCCTCCTCCTCCTCCTTCTTCTTCTTCTTCTTCTTCTTCTTCTTCTTCTTCTTCTCGTTTTTCGTCTTCTTCCTATTCTTCTTCTCCTCCGTCTTCCTCTGCATGAAAGATAGCCTCAAATGTTAAGCCCAGTTTGACCCAGAAAAGCTATTATATAGAGGTCCTCCGCATGGCCCCAAAATTTGTCTTTAAGTTCTGCCCCTTGAGGCCCCAGATCATTCAAAAAATAAGAAGTATCTTATCATGGCATCTCATTGGCATAGGCTGGAATCTGGTGTTTTCATCTGCCGAATACATATACACGAAAATAAGATAACACCAAAAGTAAACAGCTCATGGTTCTGATCCCCATAAAGCACAACTTTTTCTTTTCTCGCTTAGTTGTGTCGTCATTACTTTCCGTGCGGCCCAAGCTTTTCCAGCATGGCTTACAAAATATACATCGAATAATCACTGTAACATTACGACTTTTGCGCTCACATTACACATCTGCTCACGCACACTCTCACGTAATGCCATCACACGCTGGGAGATACTTTAACATCTCAGACCGGCGTCTGATAGAACAGCACTGCGTTCCAATATGAAGAGCTGGGGATGAAAAAAAAATCACAGCTCTAGTTTATCACTTCTAAGCAAAAATTCGAACTGTACTGCACAGAGAGAAAATAATCTTGAAGTTGAAGAAATGGAATCATCCATCTTTTTTTGTTGTTGTTGCCGTTTGCATTTTTTTTTCAAGCAAATATACCACCTTTTTTTTTTTTTTTTTTTTTCAANCCCTTTTTTTTTTTTTTTGTTCTGAACTTTTTATTAATGACGTAGATTTTGCGTGAGATATTCGATTCAGCGTCGTAGATCGTAAAGCCTAAAGGTATCAAGTGAAAACCCCAGGGTATTATCTTGATGAAATCAAGCAGGCGCGAGCTTATCTTCCTACGATGTGGCGGGGAAAGTGTCTATGCGTTTTGAGCCCAGGAGGACACGGGGTTCTTAAAATAGTAGGCTTGCACGGCGGCGTAGTGCGGCTATTTCCCCCGCGGGTGCGAAAATTCGTTAATCACAGACAACTTATATGAGAAGCAGGATGCCATACAAACACAAAAACAGATGGTACCCAGACCACACGGACCGCTTTCCTTGATTACATCCAGCCTAATTAAATTGTTCAAGGTGGTAGATTCTTGATAGAACAAATAGATCCTTGAGGGCTCTTGTTCTGCTGTGGCCTTCTATTACATTATTGAAATTTCTTTTTTTTAAAAATCTATTCTACACATTTCTACTATATCATTGCATTTTAGTGGCACAAACAGAGGGGTGCCTCAGCATACTTTGGTTCCAGCCACAGACACGACGCCACTGCTCCTGTATGGATGGCAGTCTTTAAATTTGGCATGGTTATGTTACACAAGGTCTTTGGAAAGATGAGTAAACAATAATTGTTTTTGAGCACAGGTACCACAAAGAAACTTCTGAATTCCAAATGGCTTGGTGTGGCATCCATTATCGGACATATGGCCTTACGGACACTTGACAAAACGCACGCAGTAAAATTTGGCCGAATAATCACTTGGCAGAATATTTTGGTGTTGTTGGAATTGCATCTACCCAGGTTTCGTTACAAGCATTTTTAATTACATATGTAGCAAATAATTAAAACAATATAACAATATGCATTTGTTGGATACAAGGTATAAAATAGAAAATTATACATATTTACTTTCTTGTGACCATCTGCTCTCAAAATGAAAAACAAAAAAAGAAAGAGAATGGATTATTTTCTTGATATTTTTTTAAACTACTGAATTAAGTCGTTCATTCAGGCGCTGATACTTATCTCGTATAATGTATTATCTTTAGTGTCCCCAAAGCTATTCCAGTATAAGAAGATGAGTGAAAGTCAAGTCAATCCGTGAACAACTTCTAAAGATACGCTTTGTGGGCATGGAATTGTTAAGACGTTTCTTTTTTCTTTTTTTGTTTGAGCTTCACTGTGCTCACTTGTATATTACTTTAACACTGGTGACAAGTTCCACTCGCGCAACTGCAGGTGAGAAAAGTAAGTGACGAAAAGGTTGAAAGAAAGACAGGTATTTTAAAGAAATTTGGTCAAGAGTTCTTCCTGCTGAATGTCCATTCTGCCAAGTTCCTTTCGACCAACTGTTCATCAGTCTAAGTTCTTTTCGCCAAATGTCCATGAGCCCACTAGTCTGGCGGTCAAAGTGTCCGTCGACCAAATGCTCACCGGTGTCCGTCGATCACATAGCTTGGAACGGAGAAATCTAACTCAACCTAAGTTGTTAACAAGTCCTATGAAAAGCACGAGAAGCGTTCCTTAAATACCTGTTTGGTCTCTGTCGTTCTGGTCAACTATAATGAGTGGGTGAAAACCAATGGTTTTAATTTGTTAAGAAATAAGGCTGACAAACCACTTTTAAATGTAAACAAGGAGGTCAAAAATTGTTGAGATATTTCGTTTTGCTTGTTTGAGCTTCAGTGCGCTCATCTGTGTGTCCGATATAGTAATCATTAATCTGTTCCATGAAAATAAGCAACAGTATCAATATTATTATATCCATGAAGACATAATGTAACATTTCTGTGCCAGGAGATCAACATAATTATTTGTCATGCATAGCACGGCACTAATAATACTTTTTCATGGGCGTCGACATTGTTTTAGGAATGAACAGAAAAATCAAAATGTCAGCTTTATAATCGGGAGCGAATTGATATTACGGTAAACATGTAGGCCTACATAAGTATAGCATTAGCCCTCGCGTTTCCTCTCCCCTGATCCTCTCGGTCCACTGAAGAGTTGAAAGCATTATGAAACTCATAACGCTGCTGGTGTGCTTGAAGTTTGCAAGGAGAATGTTCATTGGCACTTACGTTTTATAACAGAGCACAGTGAGACGTGAACTATATCCTTTTTATGTTCTCATACATTTTATATTTCTTTATGTATAGCACCAGCTGATCTTTGAAATTATTGACGTTATAAAAGGTGCTGCTGTGCCCGTATTATGTATGGCCATATAAATTCATTCATTTTGCAATGGATACATCAAAGATTAACCTCGGCTTCCCTTGATCCGTTGCTCCTCGTTAATAAATTATGAATGGGTTTGCACGTGACTGACTTGTCCGCATGTGGTAACGTTCAGTGGTTGACCTCATCTGACCTTTTACTCCGGATATGACCCGGTCAGCTCCGCGTCATAATGGCCACTCATTCCGGAAACCACAATAGCGGAATCGGCCTTCAGCCGTCCAGTGTAGCGGTCATTGCACGGCTGAGGTTATGTAGGCGGTAGGCCGCACTAGCGCAATCAATATAACAGAACGAGAGATCTAGACATTATGTTTATCCAGATGCAAAAGTGTTTCTGTAATATGAAAGAAAGCGAAAGAAATGACATATGGAAATTGTAAATAAATACCTGCCTTCATCATCCCATCATCTCCATTATTATATCATTCGATGACATCAAAACCATATACACCACCGCCCGTGCCACTGTCGCTGTAAACAACTTCACCACCACTAGCACCGCTACAGCAGCAAGTTAAAACGCAGCCTTGCTGCATCCACCTGGTAAGGTAACTCAGAACATGCCAATTTCAGATGGCCGCATTGAGTCAACATATAAAGGAAGACTTACGACTTCATAAACATCCTGGCCCGCAGTTTTAGAATCCCACCTGGTAAAAGGGAAAGACTGCCAGGCGGGGAAATGCAGTACAGTTTTCACGTGATTTGCCTTTGACCAGTAGCTCGATTCACTTCGCGTGCTCTTCTCCAAAGGGAACGGCATAAATTGTAAGAATATTTCTCTACCTGATCCCCTGTTCCCGTCAGTTCCACACTTCAGCTGCTTCCAGTCATACACGAGGTCTGGAGGCTTTAAACTATGTCTACTTTAGGGGGCCTGATAAGCTTGATCTTTGCCTTGCACTTCCGGAAACATTAAAAGCACAGTGCTCAGAAGCTAAAAGGGAATAAAGTAAATACCTGGTCTTACATGTTCGAACTCAGAGCAGCAAAAAAAAAAAATGTATTTTGTTGAAGCTGCACCTAACGCCATAGTAACGTAGAAAACGTAGAACTCGTGCACTAATTGAGGTTAAGACTGGGAATGTTAAAACAAACAGTAAAGATGTCACGCTGGCAGTTATGACCTACTTTTCAGTCAATTTTGCTTCGGGTAATCTCGCCTGGTGGAGCCAGAGTGGAGTACTTTCCGACAGTAACCACAAACAGAGAAGAAAAAAAGCCGAACAGTATTCTGCTCAAATTAAACTCGTTCGCATTTCCACCATTTCCATCGTTGGAACTGCGCTGCCAGCAATCGATCATAAGGCTAAGGCAGTGCTGGAATCTAGTCGGCTATTATCTATTTCGCAGCTGCGAGTCTCGGTGTGGGGTGGCAACCCCGAATAATGCCTCGTTAACGTTACACTGGAGTCCTCGGGGAGGAATAATGAGGAAGAATTATCCAAAATAGACCTAAGAAGCGGACGGGTAAATTTGGAATAAGACATCGGCTCAAGCTTTTAATGGAAAGAAAATTGAGAGATCGCTCAAGACGAGCCAAAAGACCTCTTCTCAAGAGCGTCTGGTTGAGAGTTTCTGCTATCTCAAATCAACGAGGCGACGATGTGTCTGGATTTAAAAAGAAAAAGACTCCCTGGCTTCCTGTCCTTTTAGGACAAAAACGTATGACTGCACCTGTCCTCACAAAAATAGTATACGATTTGGAATTCTGAACAAACCAACAAGATGTTAGAAATAAATTCGAGGGATATACAAATCATTTTCAATGACTCATGCATCGACTTTATGTACGCATGCTCGTATATCAAAAAGAAATTCAACTTTTGATGTACTGATCAGTCGAAGACACATGTGGTCTAGTTTCAAAGGAAATGAAGGGATCTGTATAGATCTAGAATATATAAATATAATTGTGTCCATTATATGAGATATATCGGCGTCAGGAAAAAGTCAATAAATGTATAGATCTATATATTATTGTCCCTATCGATAAGAAAACAGCATTACACGATATAATGGGATAATCTGTTTGAATGATTTGATGGTGTATGGTTAGACTATCAACTACTGACAACATCGTGCTTACCAAGGACACACTTTTAATCGGGTGGATGACAGGAAACATGTCATGTGTTAAAAAGTACTAAGATATCACACAGGCGAGAGTTTGGAGTAAGTTTGGTGCTCTAACTTTTCATTATAAAAACAAAAAGAGAGAGCTCTCCCGAGGTAAGGAGAAGGATTTGTGCTCGAAGGATGAGAGTCTGGCTGCGAACGTCTTGAATGACATGAACGGATAAGAGAATGAGAGGGCTGATGTACAAGAATTTCTGTGGGTCCTATACATCGCGTTACACCAAAACAAAAAAGTATATTTTATTTTGCATGTGAACCAAAAGTGCATTTTCTTTGTAAGTTTTGTTAACCAGAGACAGGAAAGGAAAAGGGCAATGTAAAATCTTTAAAGTGACCCCATAAATAGGAGTATCACACAACGAACCGTCTCGTCCTCTCTGGACGCGTGTTGGAATATTCACCGTGGTCCCACTAGAGACTGTTGCACAGCCATGCCTAAGCAAAGTCACGAATGCATGAATAATACAGAGAATCACAGGGCTCTGTAGAGACATTTGTCTATTGATTCTTCCTCTTTGAGAGTTGGCTTTAAATCATCGCTTATTTTGGCGAGAAATTGGCAAGATCTTGTATTTCAAAAATAGACTTTCGTTTGTGGAATAAAGAAATGTTTGTTATTTCTCTCTATCCCTCTCTTTCTGTTTTTCCTCAGGGAGTTTCTGTGAAGGAAGAATGAAAAGCTATGAGGAAGCTAGACTACCGTCATTAAACTTTTCCGGTTGGGGGAGAGATAAGAAAAGAGGGCAGATAAACAAGCAGAGGGAGATGCATGTACATAAGTTGAGACAGTGTAGACTTGGATAAGAAACGAAACACGAAATAAAGAAGTATAAGGTATGCTGAAATTCAGCATTTTAAATAAAATTCAGTGAGACAACGGGTGGCACTCGGGTCTATACGACTACAGTCTACAAGGTAGTTTAAGATACTTTTAGGACTCGACGCATGAACAAGAACTAGCTTTGATCCCTGGCTACATCCTACCAACACGATCTTAAACTTGATACTGGAAGGGAACAAAGAGAGACACGGTGCACATGTAAGGCGCTGTTACAGAGAAACCTCTTACACCATCAAAGTGTTGCTGGTTTTCCCCCACTGAGAGAAAAGTAACTGACCGTGACAAAGGCTGTTAGTAACTTGGTCATTCGTTTTCTCATTTTTCTTTCCTAACGACTGGACTTGTATACTTTGGAACTTTTTCACTATGGCACTAAAGTAACAAAGATGGTCAATGATAAAGAGAAGCTGAATGATAAAATAATCTAACCTGTTCCTGTCACCATAGTATCTACAACCACGTTTGTTTTTGAGAAGCATAAAATTCATACCCAAGGATAAATCAACTACAGTTGACCAAAGATTGAAAAAAAAAAAGTGGGGTGGGGAGGGGGAGGGGAAAGACTCGGGACAATTTTCCTTCTGAAGAATGACAAAGCTAACCTCCACAATATGCTTTTTAGCGGACAATCCGCTCTCCCTTGACGCTAAAGTCATCCATTTGACAATGATGCCTGGACTGGCCTCGATGATTTATTAAGTGGTGAGCGCAAGCATTAAAGCGATGTCATTCCAACTCGTATATTATTTTCGCATATGAACCGGGGCTTTAAACCCGCATCATTTGTGTTAGATAATATACTAAACGAAGCCGCGTAACTGGAATATCCCAGTCTCTCGAGGGTGTAAATTTCTTCTTATCTTCACGTTTGCCCAATTCGAAACTTGCCGAACTTAATCTTCATGATGTTTCCGCCATTTCGTGTTTACGCACACTCTCGCGCTCGACACGAGTGGCTGCAGTTCTCATCAGCTGAGGTGCCAAGCGCGCTGAAAAGCGAGTGCTGTCCAATTGTAGAATCATCACTCGGCAGTGAGAATAAACACGCTCAAGTGTTTTAGTCGGGAACAATGAGGGAAATAATTATTCAGCCTGGAAAAGGAATCATTTTGAGCTTCCGGTCTTTCGTGGTCATAAACATCATTAAATCGTCCCCGTCTGCCAAGTTTAGCCATGTCGGGAAAGGCTAAACCTGACTTCTGCTGCCTGATATGATTTCATGGCCGAGAGTCTCACTGACAGAGGTTTCAATCACACGTGGATAATTATTCCTTAAACTCCTGCTAGATAAATGTTGAGAGTGTGTGGAAATTTGTTTTGTTAGTTTGAAGACTTCTTTTAAGTTGCTGCTACATCTGATCGTCAGGATACTGCGACCATCATCCATGCTGTCACCATTATCATAAACGATAAAGCAAGAAACCTCCAACAAGGCAGGAAAGCAAATAAGGCTTCAGTGCCCAAATAAAACGGAGAAATGAGGACAAAATGAAGAGGAATGAGAGTAGGTCTTTGATGAAAAGCTGGAGAGAGGATTATTTTCTTTTTAAGATTTTTTTTTTTTATAAGTTAGCTGGCCAGAATGTCAAGGGATACACATCTTTCTATTAAAGCAGTAAAGCCCACAAAGTGAAAGTATCCAAAAACTAGCGTGAATACCCCTACTTGATCATTACTGTTGTCATCATCATTGTCATTTCACTGCGAGGGTGGAACACTCAATAATGGAGTTTGATATTTGCTCTGGATACAAACTAGTCATGGCGGAGATCTGTTACCGTGCGTCACCGTTTGCTCATAAATGACTTAAAAGTCTTGAGATTTTTTTTACATTATCGTAACCGACTGAAACGCTTAAAAGGTGTGCCTGTGAAACTCTAAACGCGGGTTCGTTTTACACGTTGTGGATTGTTGTATATCCAAGTATATGAGATGCCACGAGGTAAGGTGGGTTCCTCTGCGCGGGTATAAATTCAAGAAAAACAAGAGAAATTGGTAGACATCACTTCTTTGGCATAAAGTATGAGACTGAGCATAGAACCATGATTAATCCCAGGTGTGCAGACTAGCTAAACAGAACTGACTCACTGGCATCTGGTTTACATATGTAGCGAGCAAGTGTCAATCAGTATTGGCGTGTAGTGAAGAGGCACTGAATACGATAGCTTCTCCTTAGAAACGCCACTGACGNGGGGGGGGGGGGAGGGGGTGTTATTGATGATTTATATGTCAATGCTCATCTCCGGATAAAATATTATCTGTGAAACTGGAAATGCTCCTAATATATTTACGTACATGGATTAAAGCAAGATTATTTGCTTGAAGCAGAGAGCATTGTTCAAACAGAATCACTCAGTTTTCACAAAAGCAGTTATAGCAAAGATAAGCTCTTTTGTCAGAAGACGTAGAAATATTTATACTGGCAAGGTTTTTTTCCCTTCCAACAAGGCCAACCCACTGTTTTGACTATACTCTGATTTGAAATGGGAAAGGATACTGAGTATTATGCAGGCTCAAACTGCCTCAGGCCACAGACAGACAGACAGGCAGGCAGACAGACAGACAGACAGACAGACAGACAGACAGACAGACAGACAGACAGAAAGACAGATGTTTCTGTCTCCCCTCTTTTGCTTTAGTTTACTCTTTCTTTCTCCCTTCCTCATATCTGTCTCACCAGTGATGTCTCTTGTTCTCTTTCAGTCTGGACATCCCGTAATTTTCTCTGAAGGCAAGGAAATTNATTCTCGAATCATGAAGGACCGGAGCCGCGTGCGGTCCAGGGCCGTATAACAAAGGAAGAGGGGGGGGCGCTAGCCTAAATAAACAACAAGCATCACAAATGTTACACAACCCCCCTTTTAAGTTGAGCATATCTAGGATCAACTAAGAATAATAAGGAACATTTGTGGGCCAGATATCTGACAAGACCTTTGCCCGTTCTAAATGACTATTAAGCTAATAGTTTCCATATCAAAACCGATACATTAATCAACAGCAAAATACTCAAATGAAGTATATTCATCATGCAAATGTAGAACATACAACCATGAAAATACAATGCTTGACGCCTCTGGGATATACAATCCCATACAGTGAGAACATAACCAATAGACCACTGCGCAGGGTCACTTCTACATACAGCCCCGTATGATCAAAGGGCTAAAATACATTACCATAATACGTTTCACACTATTATCAAACAATTGGAGAATTCTTAGGTCCTAAGACCCAAAACATGTGCCATTGGCAATTCTTGTTACAAGAGTCTAAAAAATAAACTGCAATGATACAATACGGTTCCATGACAACTACAACGGAGTATGGTCATTATAACTCAATTGTCTCTCATGCAGCAAATTAGTTACCCACACGACTCAGAAAATCAGCACCGACATTATCTTTACCTTTCACGTGCTGGATCCTGAATCGGTAGGACTGGAGGAATATACTCCATCTTAACAGCTTCGGGCTATCAAACTTGGCTGTGTTCAAGTACTCTAAGGAGTGGTGATCAGTTTGTAGCACAAACTCCTTTCCATACAAGTACAATGCAAACTTCTTCACAGCCCAAACAATAGCTAAACACTCACGTTCGGAGACTGAGTATTTCATCTCACAAGGCGACAGTTTGCGACTAGCATAGGCTATGGGATACAATTT
>JAWQUT010000138.1:1683180-1693867 GCA_033807755.1 Ellobium chinense
AGACAGATGTTTCTGTCTCCCCTCTTTTGCTTTAGTTTACTCTTTCTTTCTCCCTTCCTCATATCTGTCTCACCAGTGATGTCTCTTGTTCTCTTTCAGTCTGGACATCCCGTAATTTTCTCTGAAGGCAAGGAAATTACAGCTAGACACTTAGAATTGACAGGAAATAATCAAAATAATAGGTGCACCGTCAGAGCCAAAACGTATTTTACATTTTCTGTAACGAGACTAATGGTCTCAGGGTAAAGAACAGCTAAAATAAGGTCTAGTTAATTTGGGAACCTTTCACAACTTCCTCTTAGCTCCTAATGTAGTGAAAATGTCTGGAGTTTGACGAATGTAGTCTAGTAAAAAAAATAGCTCGGGATTTAATGATCTACAAATCGCGTTGCGCATGTTTTTGTCAGTCCATTTGGAAGAATAAAGGAGGTGTTCACGACGAGCAGAAGGCGTGGTTCCTTCAGATATTTCGTTGCTTG
The DNA here is from genome assembly GCA_033807755.1 of Ellobium chinense. Classification (NCBI taxonomy): domain Eukaryota; kingdom Metazoa; phylum Mollusca; class Gastropoda; order Ellobiida; family Ellobiidae; genus Ellobium; species Ellobium chinense. Next base: position 1,683,660 of record JAWQUT010000138.1, read on the forward strand.
TGTGATGGCAAAGCGTTCGAGGCTTCCTTACGAAGTTTTTGTTTACATCACAGGATGAAGTTGTTTTTTTTGGGTGTTTTTTTTTCAGAACGAATTTTTAAATTCTAAAATAGTTCTCCTCCCTCTAAATTCGTTTGCGTATCTGCAGGATATAATTAATGTCATGGATTCACCATGTCAGACGCATGACACACTGAGCCACATACCATCCAAAACGCACCTGTATTCACGCAAAATCAGTTAAACTCTTGAAAAATCAATCACGATCACACCAAACTTTGCAGCGCATGGGCAGATGTGTTTTGTCCCTTATTCACCAGCTGTTTCTACACATTACACAAAAAATATATATATTGTCCGTCATGAGTAATTCCCCACTAAGCCTTACTTATAAACCCTGGCGCATTTGTTTTTAAAACACGATAAGATCGTTAACGAAACGCACGAAATGTTCATTCAGGGTATTTTGTGAAAACAGCAAATCGGCACTCGAAAATGTTGGAGAGAATAAATTTTACCAGAGATCTTAGCCCGTTGAGTTGTTTATGAGAGGCAGTTTAGTAGCGGCGAGTAGAGAAAGAAATCGAACAGGGCTGGCGTCAGGGGTCCAGTTTGGGACTGGATTCAGATTGATTTTCTTAACCCAGACTGAAGAACAGTAAATCATAGGTAAGCACAAACTATAAGAGCAGGCGTGGCAAATGCAGGCATACACAGTCAAACTAGATAACAAAACTGATTTAGTGTGGCGCACACCAGTAGAACTGAAAGATGGCTGACGTAAGTTTCATCGTGGATACGTACTTATGTGCGTACTATTGATCCAATTTAGTTCATCTTTGATGTTCATTGTTACAGAGTGTGCCAAAAAACACTGCATGCTTATTCGTTTTGAAATGTTCACCTTTATCCATCCATGCCATCATTTTCATGAATTTGTGCGAAATCTAAAATGCCGGTCATCTGGGATAAATAAAGCTGTTTTTTAAAGAAGTGTGAGCGTTAAAATTTGTTTAAGCTTAAATATCCGGTGTAGCATCTGCCTTGCAATGAAAAATAAAAGAGCATTAAAGCGTTCCAGTAACACAGAGAAATGCATGAAAACATTATTATACTATCTCGTGTAAGTCAGAGCTATCAAGAGATTGCTAACAGTAAAACGTCAGCCTTTCAGAAAAGTCAACCTGCCTCAAAAAGGAACATTAATTTATCTACATGAAAACCCAAGTAAAAATTGGGAGAGAGAGAGAGAGAGAGAGAGAGAGAGAGAGAGAGAGAGAGAGAGAGAGAGAGTGCGAAAAAGAGAGAGAGAGAGAGAAAAAAAAGAGAGAGTAATGGAAATTGAGGTACGGAACAAGGGAGGAGAAGGGAAGACGGAGGCGAGGGATGACGCTATGGTCAAAGGGGAGCCTCGGGGTCACGGCAGGGCCAGAGGGTGATGTAAACAGCACACAAATTGACCGGCTAATTGACGCCCGGAAGCCCAGACAAAAGATCCAATCAGATCATCATACAAGCAAGATAATCCAATCAGGATGCGACTTGCTGATCCCGGCAAGAGCTGTCACGCTAGTATTGACTGTCTGTCCTTCCATTTTTTGCATAGTTCTTTATTTATTTCGTTTATCTTACTTTCCTGTCTGCTGTGATTTTATGGAGGTTGCAATCTTCATATGGCCTCCAAGGAATGTTCTCCATTTGGACAAACTGTATAAACTTATACATAAGGCTAAATAGTAAGCTTATACCAAGAAAGATTTTTGTGTGAAACTTTACTATCGTTTCTGAACAAAATTCACGCAAGATCTAGACTAATTAAAGTTTACATCTCAGTTTACAAGTACTAAGCTGCAAGTAGTAAGATACAAGTATAAACCACGGATTTCATATGCCAAGATCGCAGTGAGGAAATGCCTTTCAGGCCACACAAGGACCGCGGGCGTTTTACCTTGGGTAGTATTTGCTTGTCCAAACGATTTTTCGATCAAAACGGCCGGAAATTGATTGCCCCTTTCCGGAATAACATCTTTTCTCAACGCACATCATTCCACATCTGTCACTGCGGGGTTCTACCAGGATTAACGGAAGCGTGTGCTTTCTTTGTGTGCCTTCTGTTTCCCATCTTTCCATGCAGATTGTGTCAGCGAGGGCGCGAGACGGTACTCATTCTTTTATATTTCTTTCACTGACAAATCAGAAGAGCACTGAGACACCTCTAGGAAGAAATGAAAGAAAAACGGTTAAAGGTCTGTGTATGTGTGTGTGTGTGTGTGTGTGTGTGTGTGTGTGTGTGTGTGTGTGTGTGTGCATATCTTATATTATAAAAAAAACTCGTGTATATATATATATATTTATATTATTTCCATATATATATATATATATGGAAATAATATAAATATTCATTTTGAAATCTAATGGCTTGCCCTTCACATTATACGATGTGCATCATTGCTTTTCTTTGCTTTGGCTATACTATGGCCAACCTACGTATATGTACGGGCATGTGATACTATAAAACGAAAGATAGACACAGTGCCAACCGAGGTGGGGGGAGGGGTGGGGGAGAGAAAGGGCTCATGAGCTGAAGGAAAGCAAGACCGAGCAAACAAAGTGAGAGGAATAAGGAAGAGGAGAAAAGCCTCATCAACACGATATTGAAGATTCAAGATGGGATGTAAGAGTACTTGGCCCTCAATTTCCACGACTGTTGAAGTGTTGTCTGTGCTCCAGGAGGTCTGCGAGGCTCCAGAGGAGAAGAGCCACCTGCCGCTGTCTCGTCGGCTGATGACAACCATCATATTATTCATATCTAAAAGCGAAATTCTCTATCTCTCGATGTCTGCTTCTAAACATGTAATCTACAGAGACGTTGCATTAAGGACACAACCCTTCAGGCCTGTTTCTTTTCAACAAAGACAGCTCACACTCGAATCAATTACACGCACTTGTATATAATGTGTACGCGGGGTCACACACACACACACACACACACACACACACACACACACACACACACACACACACAAATACACACACACACACACGCACAAAACCGCACTTGCGCACACAACCTCATAATGTCTGCTCGAATCCATTTAACTGCGTCTGGCGCTACATAAATAATCTTTAACGCAAAAGTAAGGGTATGATTTGAAAGATAAATACAAGCAATTCTTAATTTAAGAGCATACATTTGAAACGCAAAGATTTTGTGTCGAGCTTGCTTGTAGTTTGATTACCCTCTACTTTTCTGTTTGAATTGATGGATGTTACAGACTCAGATGTATAGTTAAAAAACACGGGCGTCGAAAGCCAGCATTAGACCTGACTATTTCCCCTCCCTGCTTCTTTCGCGACGCTCATGTCCTCTCTCAAATTTTCTTATCATGATGAAATGCGTCGTTGTTATAGCAGGTTGGAACAAAGAGCAGCTTGGATGAGGATGATAACTACATGTTTTATAACCTCTTTTCCTACCCTCCCTTCCCCCCCCCCCCCCCCCNCCCATCCCCCAATCCATCAGTCCGCAAGTTTCACTCGATATTCCACTTTCCGTTGGTACCACTGATTTTTTCTTTTTTCAATGACTTCAACGATGCATACTATCTTCGGGTTCCAGGAGTTCCGACCCTCTAAGGCTTCTTACTTTGCGGGGCTACGTGAGTGACAGTTACAATTCTGGCCTGTGACATCCGACTGTCCTGGCAAGCCGTGATGTGGTCCTAGAAAATTACACCACAAGACTTGCTCATTTTGACGACCCAGTTTTCACTGTAGAAGGCAATTAGCTGTTTTTTGTGGTTTTAGATTGAACAAGATGGCTAAAATCATTTTTAGCTGAATGATGCTGTGGCATCGATTTTCAGGTACATTCTCGCTCTTAATAAGTAGACTGCGTAATATCCAGTGAGAGACATTATTTTCTGAAAATTACTGAGATATCAATGAATAAAAGAAAACAATGCGAATTTTCTAATACATAACAAAAGCCATATAATTTGCGCAGGATGATACTAACTGTAAATGAAGGATTCTCGCAGCAGTCGACAACTCGTCTCCTCATTAGTTATATAATCTATTAGTCTATAGTATGTTTCTTTATCAGAACGAAGAAGGATCGCAAGATGTTTTATTGGTAGACCTGTAATGTCACTTCGGACTATGCTAGACTCATAGCTCACATATTCACATGAGAAAATAGCTATCCGGGGCTCGCGAAAATTAGAACCTCGCAAAACGAAGCACTTAAACAATGCTACTCTTAGGCCATGGCACTACACGCTTTGATAGCTTGAAGGTCCAGAAGGTTACACACACTCAAATCTTTTTGCTATATTGTACTGTGTATTGTACCGTGTACTGTCCATTGCCGTCACTCCAGCCCTAATTTTCGTTGGCTATTCCCACTCACCAGTAATGGAGATGAGCATCTAATCAAAAAAAAAAAAAACACCACATTACTTCTAATAGCCCAAAACAAGTAACATTTTTTGCTGTGTCTCCTCGTTTGACATGAAAAGCCACTTGAGGCCTGAGGCAATTTCAAGAGAACAAGGGGTTAGCTCATTGGCAGCGCCTATCTTTCAAATCTCTGACCCGAAATAGTGCTGCGTTAATTTAACCTAAAGTGATCAGGAAAGTGACAAATGCTTTAGAACAGGCCACAGCTAAGGTCAGTGAGTCCCTGAGAGGGAGAAAAAAGTGATGTGATAAATAGATCACACTTCCTTATAAGTTCAACCGAAGTGCATGACCTCAAACTTAATGTGCATGTGTAACCAGAAAGCCTCCTGAAATGTAACTGGCTTAGGGGAGCCTGCTTCCTCCCTTCCCTCTTCTCCCCTACAACCATTCTTTCCTTGCTTCTTTCCTTTCATGTCTATTCCTTCTCTCCAAGTCCATATTTCCTTGTTGCCTTATAACTAGGACAGTGTTCAGAGCATAAATGCACCGCTAGAACGTAGCATGCCATTATGTAATACATTAGACTCCAACTGCGATCCACACATTAGATCGTAGGTGTTTCCCATCGTTGATACAGAAATGCACAGAATACTGGAGGATGAAACAAAAAAACAACTAATGCCTCGGAATGATGTATGATGGAGCCGCCGCACCTGTCCGTACAAAACGAATGTTTCAGCAAACAAAAATTTGGTTATCCAAAAATAATCAGATTAATCTGCCCCTCAAAAAAACTATCTGTTATTGCAAGAAATTGGCTATAAGTTGTATGTTCGGCTGCCATTGCAAAGGGGAGGAGAAGAAGCTAATTTGAGTATTTTCCAAAGCTTGGCGAGAAATCTTCCCATCTCGTGTTCCCTCTCCTGTTTGTTTATTTTCTATTAAATCTGCGTAAAGGTTAACTTGCTCGGTTTAAAATATTTACCACACCTTGTGTTTAAATTAGTTCAATAATTGAAGGAAATGTGGAACTGAATTGAAGTGGAATATGATTCTGGATAAGAGCAAAGGAAAGTTTAGTTTCGTGCGTTGCCTTACTTTCCGCCTCTGTCTAGGGTTGGCGGATTTGTCTCTTTTGGAGCCAAATACCAAATTCTTTGCTCTTTCTTAAAGTCCTTGGCTCTGAAAGAATTGTTTGGCTCTTTGGCTCTTTCTTGGCTCCAGTGATTTTTTAGACAAAATTAACTACTTTCCTTTACAAAAAAATGATTTTTGTTCTCTCAAACTATTTGGTAATTCAAGTGATCGGGATTCTTTCATAATTGCGCGATGAATGTGAATCTAAAAACTATTCTGAACTGTTGCTATATAACAACCATTTCTTATGTTGCTATATAGGAAGGTTTAGTTTATTTAACTACAATACAACTTATACCCAGTACATGGATACTTCGTACAAATTTCGTGTCTCATGTCACATCTTGACCCTCGCTGGCCCATTCCAGACAAGGTTTGGCATTTTTTTTTGTTTTTGTTTTTGTATGCGATTTGGCACTGCCTTGAAAAAAATTCTGGTAACTCTGCCTCTGTTGTACTTTTGGGTGGTTGGTCTGTCTGTCTATGCTTGCTCCTGGCTTCGCTCTATATCTGTCTATTTCTGTGTCCGTCCATGTATTTGTCAGTCACTTGTGTCTGTGTGTCTGACTTGTAAAGTGATGATATTCATGAATGCGATTCTGTCACTAAGACCTGTCAGGCAAGATGCATCCAGAATTTCTAGCCCGCGGGGAGTTATTATATTCCCACACAAAGGAGGATAACGCGGGTAAGATTTCAGATCGCTCTGTGGACATGAGCTTGATCCGGGGTAGATTAAACTCCGTCTATATTAATCAGTATACGGCAAATAACATTAAGCAGACATTTTTATTGATTTAGGCTATCCTTAAACACGTGAGATACCATCGTAATGGCATTACAAAATCATTTCACAAGGCACCTCGAACTGAGATATTTCTAGACTTATGTCCAAGCTATGTAAGTTAGTGGGAAAGCTACGGAGATGCAAAATATAACCCTTCTTAGGTCCTTGAGAAGCAAATTTCAGTTGTATCGGATGCTGCTGCTTTCTGAATGAATCGTGGTTTTGAAAGAGAATCAACAATGTTACGCATGCATAACCCAAACTCGTAAGATCAAGCATGCTCATTAGTGAGTTCACGTGCCTAATTGATGCGGCACGTTTGAGCCTTTGCGATAACTGATGGAAAAGAGAGCTTTTTTTTGCCTTGTTTGTCTGAGAGGGAAAACACATAGTGTAAATTCTTCAGCTCTTCTTCTTTCCTTCTCCCTTTTCGAGTCAATCTCCCACGCTCATTCTTTCCATCTCTCTTTACCTTTTCAACACTCTTAAGAGCTTCTCGCCACCCCTGCCGGTAACTTCTTCGTTATCCTGAAGTGCCACGTTAATCACCTGCCCTGAAATTTGATATGAAGGATCATATTAAGCCCTCAGGCACTGACACGAGCGCTCCTTCAGTGTTCAGAGGAGAGGAGGAGATCCTTTTTATCATGTGAATATCCCGTGGAAAGATATCAAACTTTCTTTCTTAAACTGCGATCCTCACAAAAAGAAGCCGAAGAATGAATTCAACAGCGTGGGTAGCGTTTAAAGCATCGTGCATGGCTAGTTTTGCATAATGCAAAGTGGCATGAAAAAAAACAACTTTTAGCATATTAAACAAAATTTTCAAATGTTGATTATTATGTTACGAAGGCTACCCCTCTGCTACAGGGTCTTTGTTGGAAGAGCGCCGTATTTTTTTTCCTAGCAGACAAGAAGATGAATGTAACATGTCATCAAGGGGTTGAAATGTGTCTCTGGCTTGAGCAGAGGAGATTCTAAGGCATCTGACGGGTAAAGAAACATACCTACAATTTTGCTGTCAGATTTAAGTATTAGATGCTGGAGGAGAGATAAAGGGGATCCTAAAAATATAAAGACTGCAGTGTCTATGCAGACTATTTAATGGTATGGTCCTTCTTGCCTTAGATCAACTAACTAATATCGGTATGTACTGATCAATGGTCCAGGCGTGCCAGCTGTGCACTGAGTATATAAAACATTAAGTGAGATTCGTAAAGGGAGGAGAACCAAGGAGGAGAGGTCAAGAGAGTGAATGCTGTGTGAGCAAATCAATGCGTTTTCATTGCCCCGTCAGAAATGGAATCCCACTAGATGATAATAGACTGGCGCGAATTCCGTCCGGACGAGCACGCGCCAGATATGATGCAGGAAGAAGAAAGTCTACTCTTGGAGGACACTCGCCCCTGGGAGGGAACGAGAGAGTCAATATTGACCCTTGTCCATCTCTATAGACAGTGACCGTTGGTCAGTGCTTTTAATACGTGATTTCTCTTGCTGGCATGTTTTCCCACCACCGACTTCTTGACCAGTTTTCCACACTCAGCAGGGGGGAAATCAATTATTGGAATCTCCACGGAGGGATGGACAAGGCAAAGAGACAGAGCTAGAAGTCCGTGATCATGGGGATACTATCTGCATATTCACAAAGACTGACGCCAGAATGCTGATTGGTTAATAAGAGACCGCAGGAATCAGTGAGTAAACACACATATGAGAGCATTTTAACAGAAGGAAAATTGAAAAATTGTACCGGAAAAAGGGATGCTAACTAGACTACATCAATAAACCTTGAAGGAAGGAGGGACGTAAAAATAATGAGATACATAAAGAATCAAGTGGATGGTGGATGCGATGAAAAGAAGACAACGAGAGTGGCTCTTTATTTGCAACCCTTTTACAAAGAAATAATATGGACCATACGGTGCATTACAATATCAGGACCAGGAAAAATCAATAACCAAAGGCATGATTTACACTCATATATCTACTCGCATATTCTCAGATCTCAGGCAAAGACTGCATTATGTATGATACAAATACTTCTAATTTTCGGACTATTATAGAGTTCTTGCTGTCAAAGACTTCTTTAAGTTTTAGAAAACTTGAGCGGTTATAGAAGTCTGATTGAAGAGGATACTGCATTATTTTAGACTTTACACAGGCAGCACTGCTACCGTATTGAATTCTTTTGTTTGCACATTAAATTGTCATGATATTGGATTAGCTTTTCTTTTACCCATCTCCTTACACATTCTATATAGAGCTACTTGCATGTGTCCCAAAAAGTGAATGGGCGGAGACTGCTTTCTTTGGGAAATCTTTATTTGGAGGAGGTCAAGATTTGCAGTTGTCAATAACGTGTGCCTCCTAATGTGTTTACACTTTAATGTACTTCAAAGTACTCTAGCCGCACGACCTTCGGCGAGATCTAAGCGAGCACATTACAAGTGTCATTAATTTAATCTTTTTGGTAAACAGGGCTCGAGATCGCTGATAGCAGACTTCGGGTAGAATGTTTAAAGGGGCTGGCCACTCTTTGAACTCTGTTTGCAGTCTGTGGATGCGCCCTCTTTCATATGTTGTCGTATGTGCCTGTTTTGCCTACATAACAGTTCTATGAACAGATAAATCCCACAGAATCTAATCCTGAAAAATATAACCCTCATTACAGGTAAGAAAAGAACAGTGAACTATTTATTTGCAAGATGATTAGTCGCTGCTTTTAGACCTGTTCACGATAAAAATGATAATACATGATATCACTGATGCCAACTATTCTGAGGACCAACTGCACAAGCTTTGGCCATTAGCAAAACTGTTGGATGTAGGCTTTACGTGACAATTTTGCTATTTAAACATGGAGTAGAAATCGTTAGCTGTGTTGCTCGGATCCTCGGGAAGACCACAGAAATTGAACAGAATCAGAAACTATTAAGATTTTAAATATTTTATCGCAGCATGCCAAGGAGGCACCGAAAATTGAAACATCAGACTGAAATGGACGTTCAATGTTTAAAAAAAAATGTTTGATTCATTATCAGGATTTTTCCTGTGTCGTTTTTTACTTCTTTGCAATGACATTTTAAACCAGCTGACGTGATAATGTTTCAAGAAACTGCAACAATATTGTTCTGTTTACGTTCTGCAACGGCTGAGTTTTTGTCGATATGTAATAAAAGAGAGGCTTTACGAACGAACGCATAATATTGGTATGTTTTGTTTATACAAGCAGGTGCTAAAACGCGTTTACACCATCAAAGAAATTAAGAAAAGGGGTACTTTGCTGTAAATTTAGCGGCACCGCTTGTGTTTGAAAACTATTCACTACTCTAGTCTATTCCTCATTTTCATGTCAAAACAGGAGAACGATGTCGTCTATTTCTGCGTTATAGACACACACGGGTATAGAGAAGCTCTTTAGAGGACTGGAGCTCATCCAAGGAATGTCAATGTGGCGTGAGATGACAGGGGAGAGATGCTGAAGAATGAGAGATTTATGTGAACAGCTCGCTAATGTCGGCTTTCCACCAGACCCACCCTCTCTCCATGGGAAGTGTGCCCATCAAAACTGAAAGGGTGGGTAAACAAGAACAAAGCCGGTAGGCGTCAAAACAGACTGATCTCGCAGTCTAGAACAAATTTATCAGCCGGTAATAGACTTGTAACAGTTTTGCACTGGCAAGGAAAAGACCCTGAGCTATTATAATGGATTGATAATATTTACCAATAGAAAAGTGAGATAAATAATTAAGAAGATAACGATCATATTTAGAATTTTTAATTTTTGATGTTGGAGGCTACGGAAGGGGACTGTGAAAAGAATAAAGAGGTAAGAAATTCAAAGGAGTTAGTCTGGATATGACCACAGACTAAAGTA
>JAWQUT010000138.1:1711082-1754705 GCA_033807755.1 Ellobium chinense
AAAAAAAAAGCCCTTTCTCCCCCCATAATGTTTTGAGAATACTGAAACACAAGGTTTTACCTCTGATAAGCTTATAGTCTATGCCCAGATCTCGTTGTAAATCTCCTCGTGCTTGTAAATATGGATTGAACTTGATACTTTACTTAATATACTGTGATTTCCCATGTCATTGCAAAAAAATTATGGGTTTGCCCAGTTGTCCCTACTAAAATTCGGACAGTCTGCGGTACAGAATTGTGAGGCAAAGTGAGCTAACTCAAATACTTGCAGTAGATTATTGTATATTGTTATCACTGCTAAATTTCTGAACTTCTATTAACTTGACTGTATTTTTTCCTGAAAATGGCCTAGCCAGTTTTTAAGTATTCATGACGATAAAGACATTCCAGTGAAAAAGAAAAGAGATAACGAAAGATAAGTTATTATTAAGGGTTAGACCATTAGCGCTTTCTTTTGTAGAGAACTCCACTTATAAGAAAACTTTTCTCAGAAACGAAACAATTATACAAAGCGGGTAAACGAAACATCACTCTGCGGTAGGTAACGCCCATTTTTGATGCTTAGATAAGATCCAAAATTTCGGAAAATGCGGGACAGGCCGCGTGTTTTTAAAACCGCCCAATTATTCCAATTATCTTGTTTGATTTTATACAAAAAATGAAAAAAAAAAGCCTCCAGCGCATGTTTTGCATTAATGACCAGACGGATTAAAGCCCTAATGAGGACATGGCATGAAACAAAGAGAGAGAATGCAAGAAATCTATTGATCGCTGCAAATAATATAATGAACAGACAAAAAAAAAAACAACCCGTAGAATGCTGAAAAAGAACAAGCTAAAATGGAGCAATTATTTAATAATTCTGCTCAGCCATCATGTTTGGCATGGACTTTTCCCCTGATGTCGGGCGTGAATCATTCGTTTCATTGTTACTTTATATGCTGTGAATTTAATTAGCGACTAGATGTGGGCGAGAGCGTAAATGCATTGAGGAGAGGCTGTGAAGCCCGAAGACATCATTGTAACAGATCATCTATTGTTTAGTAAGTTGTACTTAATTATCAATTGGAATGATTTACATGTATGCTGTTGTGTCTTTTAGGAAGAACTCTGTTTTCCTTGCTATGCCCAGGAACACAAGGCGCTGTCCCGTGACATCGAGCAATGGCGGTGTTATGGAATTCATTTACATGTAAATCTTTGTAAATATTGTCACTGTGAAATAGATAGGACTGAAATGCATTGTACAACATATTCTCCTAGGCGACTTATACTCGTGTAAATATTTAAATACAATGCGTATAATAGATAAACAAATAAACGGGCGTTATCAGTCCTATCCACTATTGATTGTTTGCTTCTACAATGTAAGGTTGTTTTGGGGTGGTTTTTTTTTCGTAAATTTCTACCCTTAAGCAAATAATGTAATTAATGCAATGACTCCTGGCAAATGTTTACTGACGTCCATGTTTACAGACGTCCATGTTTACAGACGTTTGTGTTACAGAACGCTCCCACACCGCAGTCGTTTGAACTTATCATTAGGCCTATATAGAAGACCTGAGGTGCGGAATTCGCATTCCAAATATTGGCCCCACTCTCCCCCCTCCCTCCCAAACCACCCCTCCCAAATGGCTGCACATTACACACATTTATTTTCAAAATATTCATGACAGTGTTAAAATAAATATTTGCCTTACGCTCTGACTGCACATTCCATTTGTTACGGATCTTTACACGCGTGTTGCAGTAGAGGAGAGAAATATGTCGGACAATGTCTGGATAATCGAAGACAAAGAGTTGCTTATTCTTGTAGCTGTCATCGGCAGTGACGGCTGGTCGTTAAGTGGAACCCATGCATTGCTGGCTACAATTAAGCTAAGAAAATAAACAAAAAACTTATGACAAAATTTAGGCGAAAAGGGTAATGGCGAAGGGTGGAGGCGGTGGGGAGTCATTATACAAACAGAGTGTATACTTTTAATTCGTGGAGGGACAACGGGGGTTTGCACGGATAGTTTTGGGGGCCACGAGCCGTCCCTTGTCAGCAGCATTCAAAATTATAGGGTAAATAGTCAATCTTTTTATCATTCAGAAACAGCATGCATCAGTGAGTTCGCCATCTCACGCACGTAAACTTATCAATGTTGACGAGCTCACGCGAGAGCCTAAAGTTTCAGAGAATGCCCCCCTGCCATGTCGTCTGGCTTTGGCAGACCAAAATATCCCCTAATTACTGACGGGAAGCGGACTTCGCTCGGATACAATGCGGACATCCGATTACGACATTACACGTCAGTATATCTCACAGATGATCGATGCCACTCTTTGAACTCCTGGCAGTCTTGTGGCGCAAAGGGTAGGCGTGAGATCAGGACGAACATCTCAAGATGGAGTGTCTTCTTTCTACAACTATCTTTGACATGCGCCTCTCTCTCTCTCTCTCTCTCTCTCTCTCTCTCTCTCTCTNTCTCTCTCTCTCTCTCTCTCTCTCTCTCTCTCTCTCTCTCTCTCTTCTCTGTTCCCCTCTGCTCTCCTTCTCCTCCCCTCCATTTTTTGTTCAATTCAAACAGCGGATGAAGAAACGTACAATTTTAATATCTTCCTTGCTGGATTTGTAAAATTACAAAATGTCGATAGAATCTCCTTAGTTTAAACTTGGTGACTAATATTTTTTTTTAAACCTGGAAGGGGGTGGGAAGGAGGATTGGGGACGGGGCAGGGAGGGATTGCATGCTTGCAAGTAATCCATATGAAGACATTTTCAAGACTGCACAGAAACAAAATTCCATTCTATATTATTTCTGTGCCCATGTTTTCTCCACGCCTTTTACTGTTTTCAGTATAAACACTGCCTGTCTGCGCGGAAGTTTATGTTGGAAGGATTGATTGAGTTAAACTGACGTGTAATTCAATAAGACTTTGAGCGCAAAGCTTTGCAATGCTTTTGTAATGAAATAAAGGTATTTTTGTTTCTAATTGTCTTCTTTAACTTATTGGCTTTCCTCTACACTGAGCTTGAAAAGAAATGAGGAAATTGATAGTACAGCGTAACCTGTTTACCATCGGTCACTCCAGATTCGAGACCACAGTGGAGAAGAGAAACTACGGACAACAAGGACGAAGACGACATCAACCTGTCGCATTGGGGATGATCCGATGATAGTTTGTCAAAGATGCCCTTGCCCTTTGTTGACTCTGGTCTGTCGTTAAGAGCCATATATCGCCTTATGTGTGATCTTAGGTCGTTGTGCTCAGCAGACTAGAGATTCTCGGGCAAGAAGGGGAATGCCCTTACTGACCCCACTATTCATAAAATATTAATGAATGTGTTCATGAGGCAGATGGTTTTTGGCAGGAACCATGGCATGGAGTGTTACTGTGGGATCATGTTTCGAAAAACAGTGGCTTGATGGTGCTGCTGAGGTTAGAACATCAAGAAATCTGGACTAATTTGGTATCCTGTTAGCCTATTACTATTAGTCAAAGCTTGACTCCAGAAATAGCACTGAACTATTGATCATAACATGGAAACGACGTTTGTGAGGAAATCGTCGCTAACCATCTGTTGATGGAGTAGTCCTTATTTCTTTTTCAATTTTATTTGGTAATGTCCAAAAAGTCATGTAGAACACTGTGAATCATGGCAGAATTATATCATTTACCTGTAATTTCAACGTAAAGTTTGGGGTTTTTTTTCAACAAGGGAAAAAGAATTCAAGCTACAGGCACGAGCTGGATTTGCGCGCTGTGTTTGCTAAGACTTTATAAAATAGAGCGAATTTACGATGCTAATGTTAACAAATTCAATATTTTAACACAGTTATTATTATCACGAATTTCAACCTGTCCTGTACAAGCTTCACTGACAACATCATTTTCTTTTCATAGGGCTTTCAAAGTCGATACATCCACGTTTATATTACTTTGAGTATTCACGTAAAATTAACAAAATAAACAGTGCTGCACGTCAGCCTATACTAATTTGAAATCGTGTCTCCTGTTTTGGAGATGAACTTCCGGACAATAATGCTAACTTCATTCTGTTTGCGTCCACGGCAAGCAATTATCGTTTTCTTTTGCAGTCCAGATAACCCGCGCTTCATTCACCCTCAACAATATAATGAGTTGATTGATCATCCACGGCCATTTTAGGCGGCCCACTGGGGTTTAGCTCATTATCTTATTTATTTAATGCTTTCATTCCATTATAGGAAACGCTTTGCTCCTGGCCATTTCCAGCATTGCAGGTTGAAACAAAGGAAGTTTTAACTTAAGATGACGGTCGCTGCGGTATTAACAGATAATTTTGGAGCATTCGAAGAAGATACACGATGTAACTGTATTCTCCCTCTGCAAAAAAAAAAAAAAAGCGAACGAATTCATATTTTTTGTTGTTTTAAATTAAACACTCTAGGACCATATTATTTAATTTGTTTTTCAAATTGCATCCTAAATAATTATACTCGTTTACTTTACTACGAAGGATGCCGGATGGTGTGAAGGGGGAAAGGCCTAGCAGAGGGAGGGATAGGGGTGAGAAAGTCTACCGGCAATATGCCTAGTGGCCGGAAACTGCTGTTGACAACCTGATCCTTCATCTACTGTTGTACTTAGCAACAGGAAGCACACTGGACATCCGGCTGTAAATAGCAAATAATTATCCTGAGAGGTGGACTGTAGGCAAGCATCCACAAATTCTTATGTTCAAGCAGACTAATCTATGTACAATGCGCATCACACAAAAACAAATTTCTGCTCCTTCCCCCACTCCTCCAATACAATACAAAACTTGCTGGATATGGTACATTTTACACAAAAAAAAGTGGCAACTGCATTTTATCGTGTTCTCGCGCTGGCTGTTACTCCATTCTTGACCTGTTCTATACCATGATGCAAGTCTCTTGTAACAGCATACACTACAGTGGCTATAATTCAATACTTGTATGTAACGCTGTACGGAAGTAAAGTAATATGAATCTAATACACACGAGGCCATTAGATCACAAACCACAAAAAGCAGGATATTCACACCCTGCCTGCTGGTTTCAGTGACTGGGAATAAACTATAATCTTCTAGTCCTGAAATCGTTCTCCATGCTCTGATGCCTTTATATATATATAAATCCTGCCCTGCAAATGAACAGACCGCAGGCATAACAGACAGGATCAGTGTTGGGACCACGCCGGACATGTACAGTAATCTGATAAGAATTAATGTTTCACACCAATCCCCAGTTTAATCCGTTATCCTGTTACTTTCATCACCGCAATACCGGCTTCATCAGCTTTAGCGGGGCTTAGCTGTGAACAAATTTTGCTGAGCCTCTCCATATAATTTTTTGTTTACAAAAACTTCCCTTTTCTCCAAAGCTCTTTTTCTTTCTTTGGTTCTTTCTCTCAAACATTCCTGCTCTCTGCTCTGCCATTTCCTTCCACAAAACTCTCTTTCTCTCTCGTTTTCCATCAATGTATCTTTCAGGCAGTTACGACAGTGCCCCTAGTGCAATCAAACAGTTAATGAACAGAAGGCGATAGTTATTTCAGAGGGAAATGCAGGTTTCGGTTTCAGACAGTTCTGCCTGTGGAAATGAACTGCAATTTCGCCAACAGACGTGCTCCGCAGTAAAATTTCGTAGTGGCAGCATTAATTTGGTGCTGCTCTAATGCCATGTCCAAATCGTTGAGCAGATATAAAACTTACGCCCCGGAGGCAAAGCGTATTGATTTCTGTATCATCTTCTAGTGGAGAGCTGGCATGGAAAAAGCAAGGAGCGCCTGGGAACTATTGTTCTTCTAACGTTTGAGCAAACAGAGCACGTGTGAACTATTGATGGGCGCCTTTCAGTGCTGCTCACAGTCATGGTGCACTCAGATCCGAGTTCGTTTTCAGCCTAGGTTCACGGGCAGGCAGGCTAGAGTATTGTGGTATTAGTTTGCCTGGGCTGACCGCCACCCGAGAAAAGGCCTGTCAAAAGTCGATAATACCACTATTGAGGATTCCATTTACAAAACCCTCATGTGCATTAGGGCATTCACTGGCTACTCAGGGAGATGAAGGAATAAAGAAGGAGATAGTAGTAGGAGTATCGGGAGAGAAACAGAATGGAACCGCGGTTAGTGAGGACAAGGAGACGACCTACTAACGGAAGGAAATACAAACTTATAAATAGGCACGATGTGAAGATTAGGAGTGGGTGTCTTTTTCCCAGTAGACCAAATCAGTATTCAGCTTCTGATGATAGTTTGTCATTTTAACATGTTCCTTTTTGTTTTCAAGGCTGTCTGTCAACGACGAAAATTCACTGTTATGCAAGACCCTTTTTTTTTATTTCTTTCTTTGTGAATATCTTCAAAAACATACCAAACTTGCTGAACATTTCTGGATTTTTGGAAGGTCTCCAAATACACCAAGCGTTTTAGGGGTCTATAAGTACCGCCAAAATCAACCAATCTGGTTTATTTTCTTCCGACTATACTGGCGCTCGTTGAAACTGAAAAATGATGTAATTTTCCATAAATCGTGAGAGAGAGACTCTCTGCCATAATTTTTGATGTTCTCCTTTGACCATAAAAATCAGCGAGCACTTCGCCAGATGATCACCGAGGTTTAGTGAGTTCACGATGATAGTGGTTGTCGAATCAACACCATTTCATTCTCCTAGAGCCGCGGATCCCAGAGCGGCCCTGGGGTGAAATTTGGCAATGTTCCCGGCCTGACGAGGAAGATTATCCTCTCTGTCTTTCTATCGATCTAAAGTAATGATTTCACACATCTCAAGGCAGCCCCAAAACGCAAAGGAATTGGGGATTCATCCACTTGAAAAGCCCAGAATCACTGAACAATTTTTCACCGCTGTTTGCGTTCTCGGCCTGGCACAATTCTATTTGCCTCCAGCTGAAAACGGACCTAAATATTCATACTGTCACATGTATAGAAAATTGTATACAAGAAGATTCTGCGTTTTCTTATTTCTGTATTCAGAACGAAGCTTCCCCCCCCCCCCNTTTTTTTTTTTTGGTAGTTTCCCTGAGATCTGATGAACAGTCCGTTAGCGCGTTCATTGGCCATTCTTAAAATATGAATCGCCATTGTTAAGCTCATTCTCAATTCATAAGCTATCATAACAGCTCCACTTCTGCAGTGAAAACAGAAACAAACCAGACGGCTGGGCGATATGTCATTGATAGAAGACCTTTCGTAAACATTATCCTTAATAAAAAGGGTTTTCAGTTATTGAGTCTTTCTATCACAAAGGCAAGGAATAGGTTGTTGTCGTCGGTCGCTATGATTCATAACAAACTCTATTACAAATAAACACTGCTTTATATGCAGAAACTTGAGATTAAAACTTTTAAAATAGTGAGATTGTACATATATCATATATATATAACAAAATGACTCTAAAAATAACGAAATGACTCTAAATAAGTGTATAATCACTGGATGTCTCATTTGAAAATTAAACTGGTACGATATACTGAAGCCACAGCTAGATACTAAGGAAACACAGCTCTTAATATTTTTTAAAATAATTAACAGTAATAATACAGCAATGCAAGAGATATTGATGAGTGTATGATGGGAAGATAAAACGCCGACGGCGACAACAATGGCAACCAGTGTCCCTCCTCCAACAACAGAGCGTGTCATTAAAAATCTTGTTAAACCACACATGTTGCCATGGCGTAGTGTAGACAATTTCCTTTCTTGTTTCTTTTTTCTTGAGAGTCAGGTTTCTTGTAGCCGCAGATTAAATAACACATTTAGCTTACTTGCAGCGGCTGAAGCAACTTTGTATTGATCGACATAACTGAAATTTCTTTGAGCAGCTTAAATGAAACACGTTACAAAGATGAATTTTAACGAAAAGCTTTGAGAGTAAGTTATTCCACTGGATGCTTTTTGTTGTTATTGTTGTTGTTGTTGTTGTTGTTGTTGATTTTGTTATTGCTATCGTTGTTGTTGTTGTTTTTGTTGTTGTTGTTGTTGTTATTGTTGTTGCTGTTGTTCTTGTTGCTGATTTTGTTTTGTTGCTGCTGCTGCTGCTGCTGCTGCTGCTGCTGTTGTTGTTGTTGTTGTTGTTGTTATTATTATTGTTATTATTGTTGTTGTTGCTGTTGTTGTCGTCGTTGATTTTGTTGTTGTTGTTGTTGTTGTTGTACCCTAAGAATAAGAACGACCGCAAAGTTCAAAACAGGGAGAGTAAGTATGCTGAGTTACCGCAGCAAAAAATGTTTTCCAGGCCAGGAGCAGCTATGAACATGAGAACCTCTCATTTTGTTGACATCACGTTAAGCCTGCAGAGAAACAGCGTTATGCCAGCGATAATCTGTCGGAGCCACATAACGACTCTTGAAAGAGTGAGAGATTTCTGTTCCTTAGAGATGCTTTATCAAGCACTCAATCTTCTCTTTCATTCTGTGTGGAAGAGTGAAAAAGGAAGAGGGCAGAAGGCTAAAGGATTCGTGCTCCGGTGATCCTCTCGCAACCCCTTTCAGTCTCGGAGCCAGCGAAGAGGTAAGCGATGGATGGATGATTAACTTACGGACACGAGAAGAACGAAACAAAAAAAAAAAGAAAGGCTTGGTGGCTCCCCGAACACCCAGAGTTGCAGAGTGAAGTAAGCTGCATCGGCCTTGTTAATTAGATGTGACGTAACTTTGTTACTAGGCGTGGAATGGACAAGCCTAATGTATTTTGTGGGGGGAAATGGAATCTCTGACCGAATTCCGTTATCTTTTCTGGTTCATGCAACAGAGGCGGGAGTGTAGACCATTTTCTCTCTCTCTCTCTCTCTCTCTCTCTCTCTCTCTCTCTCTGTGTGTGTGTGTGTGTGTGTGTGTGTGTGTGTGTGTGTGTGTGTGTGTGTGTGTCATTAGAGTTAATGTTACAGACATTGTTATGTCTTATTACAGAGATTTTGTACTCGTTGACAGTGCTCAGCAACGCCATTTTAGATTTACATGCCCTTGTCGACACCGGAAGTGCAGCCAAAAGAGATTTGTGTAGTGGAATTCTTTGCGCCAAAAAAAAAAACAACGACCTGGCCTTGAAACATTAATTGATTGGATACGGTAGTGATAAGGAAAATGAGATGGATCGGGTGGCATTCTGGCTTAACAAGTGCAGCATTCCCGTTTAAAATTAACCCCCAACCCAAAACACTGTAGTTAATCTATAATATAACGTGTAAGATGCAAACTTTTGTAAGAGATTATGTTCTTGTGACGCACCTCCTTTCTTCACACTTTCATCAACTGAGATAAATCAACTGAGGTATTATGGACATGCTGCCCTCTGATGTTACCAGGGAAAGATAAAATGCCAACTGCTTTCCATTACACTAATTAAACATGGTGTTATCTGATCAGTGATAGAATTTTCTCATAATATCTGCCATGGGGGAGTCCCACATCCCTACTGATGTTTTGTAACAAGTGCACTCCCATACTAAATTAGATCTATTCTAGTCCGTATTATTATTACTGTGTATCAGGGAGCCCTAATATTCATATTTCACAAATCCATATTCATGTTTTGTGTTTTTTTTTGTGTATGTTTTTTCTTTCTATAAACAGCTGCAAAAAATGAGAGGGGAAGGGAGCGGGTGGGGTGAGGGNGGAAGACCTTTTAGAAATATACTAGAAATAAGGCAGGATAAACTCCAAGACTAAATTGTCCATCTTTCAAATACACATTGGATGGATGGATGGATGGATGGATGGATGGATGGATGGATGGATGGATGGATCACACAAAGCCGTGACAACATTATAAATCGTAATCAAAGCAAGAGTTCACATATTTTCATATTTACTTCCATTTCTGCACCTGAAAATATGACACAACACAAAACATGTTTCTGTCATACACATCGTTATTTCTCTCCACTATGTACATGGCATTTGGCAGAAATATCAAAATAAGACATATACATGGTATGAAAATGCCATTTGACATGTAAAAACTGAGACAAATATCACATAAACCGCCACGGCCGTATAACAACCGTTTCACGACACACCAAAAGAGAAGTGTTACAAATGCCAAAGCAAGGAAAGAGAGAGAGATATAGAGGGATAGACAGAGAGGGTGTATGGATAAAGAGTAACAGTTGCAATTTTCTACAGTCTGCCAAATATAGATGCAAAACCGGCAATAATATAATATGTGTAAAGCATTTCTATCGTGGTGTAAAGATTGATGAATGGCAGTTCGAAATTATATTCCAGAAACGGGATTTTTTTCTATACAGTATTTTAAAGAACTTGTTACGACCTAACAGTCAAAGTGCTAGACCAGAACTGTCACCTATGCATGGTAAGCTGGCAGTTAATGATGATCTAAAATTAATGTTGACTAAATAATATTTTTTTTAAACATCTAACAACAGCTACAATTCTCGGGAAGAAAGCCTGCACTTCTCGGTGCAAATACACTGACCAATCCTGCAACGGAAATATCCTCGTTTATCATAAAGAAAATTAATCATATATTCTACTGCGCAGATATCGTCAGGCAAGGAAAAAATAAAAGTGTTTCCGTGTGTCTGACCTCTTTCAAGTGAAACAGGCTGGCCAGGTAGGTGGCACTATTGCCTCACACATGAAATCTTTGGTATCCTGCCCTCAGCCTCAACAGGCTAAGTACATTATTGTATCTGGAATACATTACCACGTTGCTTTCCTCTGTGGTTGGATGTGAATGATACCACATTATCAAGGAAAATAGCTCATAAGAAATAGTACAGCGTACAATTTTTTTTCATTATGAAGTACCTTCTAAGATAATGTGGGGATAAACAAGTCCAAAGTGCCAATGCAGCCATGATCTCACTACAGTGTCAGTGGCATCACTCTTTTTTTTTCAATTAATCATAATTATATCCATTATTTCCATCCCAGTGTACCTACAAGGGCACAGACTAAATTCACAGAAGCCCTAGATCAACTGTTGAACGTGTGTTATCTATAAATGGCAAAATGGCACAATATTATCTCTGGGTTCAGTATAAGACTTCACTTAACCACTGGCAATAAGTGCCAACCAAAACATCGGGGTACTGAAACAAATTTGGGGTGGCAAATCAAAAAGTGTAACTGGCTGTAGAACACATCTGTGACCTAAATACTTTAAAGGAAATTCGTATGCCAAGTTCATCATGCCTGTCTGACTCAACAACCGTTCACTCTAACCAGCTGTGCCACATGATTTACTCGCAATCAATGGTTTTATGTTAGTAAAAACAAAAACAAAAACCAAAAGCACAGCCATTGAAACCATGCAATGGAATAATACCGACCATAATATCCGCATTTGTTTTACAATACAGTACAGCATATCTCAGTGATAACTTACAATGGAAACAATCAATGATGAAAGTTTATACATGAGATAGATAGGTTATGTACAGTATGGTTAAGCTAAAACATAAGTAATATCATGACAGAACATGCACTCAAGTCACCCTCTACCTTCAAATAAGATTTGACGCACAGTCCCAAATAACGTAATTTCATGAGTAAGTGATGCTTCACAAATAGAACGTTATTATTGAACAGGCCATCCTGCACTGTTCCTTAAGCCCCAACTGTTCGTCTCATAGTTTGATGACGTAGTAAAACGCCATTTAAGAATAATAAAGAGAGAGAAAGAAAAAAAGCAGAAGTGCCACATTAGGTCTCGCCTCAGTCGACATTTACAAATGTATATTTACGAAACTGTGAACAGTCTGCTATAGTGTCGTCGACAGCCAACATCGACACGGAGATGCTATGCTGATCCTATTGAGTGCGACTAGTTACCGATGTCAAAACAATCAAATAAAATAAAGTGACGGTATCGATAATGTTGATATACTCGACTTTTGAAAGTGATCACGTTGAAACCGCTGCCACATTATCTTTATCGATTAAAGCATAATCCTGTCACGCCATTGGAAACACTGGAAAGTACAGATATTCAAGATCCTTTCGAATTACAAACGGTGTTATCTTTAAACTATGGCTGTTCTTGTAGGCAACAATCAATTCCGGCCACAACTGATATCCTGTGTGATAATAAATAAAAACCACACATCGTAAAAAACGATATTATACGCTTTCCTCAAAAATTTGAGATGTCAGGGCTTCACAGCATAACGGCGCTATCGTCATAATTTATGATATCGTAAGTGAAATATCTTTACCGAGATAATATAATGAGGCTGGGGTGTTTATGCTCTCCCCGGTAAAGGAGACGGCACTGAACATTCTTTAAAGCAGTCCTTGAATTCTACATTACAATGACAAAGCCGGTACACAAATCACACTGGGAAGGCTGTGCAAAGGTGTGAGCCTAATATCTAAAAAATTGCCATATTTTATTTGTTCCTATTATTCTCTGCCACAGGTGCAGGTGCTGCATTCATTCATACAACTGGCTGTCCAGGTGTCCAGTATTTGACGAAGAGATCACAAGCCCTACAATAGTCTACAGTCACGCCCGTCTTAAACTTTAGTACCTGTGGCATGGGAACTTCAATCCCATATTGTGTCTAAGTGACATTTAGGTAGCGTTTTGACCTCCTCTGGAGGATAGATATTTATCAAAGGTATATCGACACTACTGAAAATTAATACCTACTGGCCTGCCAGTTAGCTTTGGATTTGTTTAACGTCATCTAGAACGGTAGCCTTTTTCGCATTGTTGTTTTTGTTTGTGGTTGTAGTTGTTGTTGTTGTTGTTGGTGGTGGTGGTGGTGCTGGTGGTGGTGGTGTTGTTGCATACCACCTCTGGAATAGAAAAAAAAACAACCTACTGGTCTTGTACTTGTTGGTTCCATTGAACTTTCCAAGAATCTCATTCGGAATGGCCATAATGAGCACAGATTGGGGGGAAATTAGTAACGTCTGTGCGCACATTCGGGTAATGCTAGTCTGGAAATTCCTCCTATGCAGAAAGGTGAGACTAAACAGGCTATTAGTGAGACACTCGATACCTGTGGAGACCCGGACCATCCCATGCTCCCCCCCCCCCCCCCCCCCCAAAANCCCACCGCCCCCAAAACACAGCCTTTTCCGCTATATACCCCTAAGCCTGGATAATTGCCTGTGCTGGGATAATTGGCCAGATTGTTTGATTACATATGCGCACAGAAGGCGTGAAATACAACACACGTCATGTTACAAGCAATGCTCTAATGTTAACTTTTTCACGGGCATGTGCAGAGCCAGGTTCATCCTGTTCAGCAAGCTGTTGCTTCCTCGCTTAACACTGAGAGTGCTTAGTCTATTTGTGAACGTTAACTATGTAAACGCATAACACGAAAGTCCTCTTAAGATCAAAGAATTCAGCAGTTTACTTTATGTAAATTACTTTCGCTGAACAACTGTTGTTGCATTATACAAGTAATTATCGATTTACCCACTTACATTGAAGGTTTTATTGATGATAGGTAAGTCTTTTTGAAAGGGCTCTTGGCCTGCAATTGAATCCTGCCAAAGCCTTTTTTTGTTTGTTTTGTTTTTAAAATCGCGGCTGATAGTTTATCTGTTTACTAAATTTTTATGTACTTTATTAAACATAATCTATTTCATCAGTTGCACTTTCTAAATCTTCTGCAAATCTGTTATTCGAGGAGTTTCTTTTTCTTAACCTCGCTTAAGCCCACACCAAAACCATCTTCTGGACATCGAGAATGAGTTCTAAATAAAGACCTCTCTCTCTCTCTCTCTCTCTCTCTCTCTCTCTCTCTCTCTCTCTGGCACCATATGATAGAATCCTCCATGTGACTACATTCAGTACACAACAAAGGTGAAGATGCGTTTACTTCGCAGTGAGGGAGAATTGCAACAAGTACAGTATTTAACTAAACAGATGGCACTTATAAGCAACTCCCTCTTGATTCTTCATATTGTCACTGCCTGTCAAGAGTACAGAAAGAAGTGAATTACTTTATAGAGGAAATATGTGAATGGAAGCCACACTTATATTTGTGATATTTAAAATAGTACACTATTGATCAAATGTCACCCAAGCCATTAAATGCAGCTAGAGTATAGCAATACAATACCGTCTTAATTTTTTTAAAATGTGCAGCCATGCCCATTACAGCAGTTTTAATTATTCAGTGCAAATCACGTCAGAACTGATGAATGCCGAGCTTAATCACAGATAATTGCAAGCCATCATCGTATATTACTTGATCAGGGATTAATTGTCGTTACAAAAACCGTTACTCAACAGGACAATGATAATAATGATCATGATGATGATCATGAATGAGATAAATGCGTGTTTTATATACACACAACAATTTGATGATATTGATTCCGATGATGCTGTTGATGTATAGAAGTGTAGGTCTACATGTACTTGTATGGAATGGACCACGAAAATAGATTCGCCATTTCACGTGCTGGGCCAACGACAGCAAAGTCGACACTTCTGGAAGGTGTCCTGTTTCGAAGTCCATTCCATCACTGCAAGCTGATGATAATGATGATGATGATGATGATGATGATGATGATGATGATGATGATGATGTTGTTTTTGTCTCACGGTTATTCTGTTTCTGTTGGCTTTAGGAATCCTGTTCACTTGTTTTCTTTGGATGCTTTTTCTATTATTTCTTATTTGTTAGTCCTGAAGAAGTACTAGTTTACGAGACGTCCATTATTGTTAATCAGTTCATTATATATTTTTCAAGAAGTATTGTGTAGATTCTGCGGAATCACGCGTAGTTTCAATGATGATGACGAAAACTTTTCAGTTTCCTACGTGGCTGCTTTTACTAAGTTTTCATTAATCATTTAATTTTTTTTTCTGAAAAGGCTATTACCGGAACGTCCAGACTGTTTAACTTTTTATCTCTTATAAATTTTCATTAAAAACTGATCAAATCGGACTTATTTTATTTACAAAGATGATGATGATATGATGGTGATGATGATAATGATGATGATATTCAAGTTCAAGATGATGACTGTGACGACGACTGAAAAATGTGCGAAAGATAATCTATACATCAACACATCATTAAGACAGGATAAAATACCATTTCAGACCATTAATTAGATAAATATACAGAGATTACAGTTCAATAAATCTCGCTGAGCCATCATTATCCATCTTACAGGCACAGTAATGCGTGGAAAGTCAGGCACAATCGCGATAAAGAAGGGAACTAATTTGTTTGAGCTAAAGTTTAATTGTCAGACACAAAGGCCGCGTACTGTTAATACATCCCGTTGCCCTTTAAACTTCCTCGGTCTTTTGCCATCAGTGTTGGAAGGAAAAAATCGAATGTTTGCGACAAGAGTTTTTCATTGGTCGCCATCATGAGCTTAATTGCTAGTCTATGATGAACTGAGGCAGACATGGAAACATGCACATAATGTTATACACCATTTAGGTCCTTTCCCTTTCAATCGTCGTTGCAGGCCACATAAGTGTCGCCCAACTTACGAAGGGGCATATGCGACATTTAGGGTGTTTTAAGTTGAGACTACTTTTCGAAAGCCCAAAAGTGAGACCTATGCTCTCACGAAGTGGTGTGTATCGATAACTCTAATACTTTCGGAGAGATAAAACATTTACTGATTGGGAATGTGTTATCAATCCTAAATCGCATTGAAACTTTAAAGCGCTCTCCTGAAAAACTAGCAAATGTCGCATAATAATATGTCCCTTCGTGAGATGGGCGACGTGTTGTGTGGCAGCAATGCATTTCGCCCCTAACATTGATAAAACTTATACAAAAAAAAATTATAAGGATAAGGCATGGTATAGTCCTGAGTTTCTAGTCAGTAATCAACTTTGAAAGATAAGGATTTAAAAAAGATGAAATCAAAATATGACTTCCACTATAATATAGTTGCCTTGCTTCTAATTTATGTAAGAGGGATGGGCGGAAGGAACATTTATTCGCTCATCCACTTTCTTTCACTTGCTTTCTAATCAGGTTAACAGTGAGACTTTTCAATGGTTGACTCCCCTCAGAGCGGCACACCTGCAAGTTTTTTTTTGTTTTTCTTAAATGAGATACAGGAATGTTGCGCTATGGGATATTCAAATATCGAACGGCCTCAACCCGACAATCACATGCATGGATATCAAAATCAATTATGGCCCCCGAGCAGATGAGGGGAGAGAATGGGGGGTACACACGGAGCATGAATAAGTAAAGAAACAGAGGCAACAAAAGCTAGGAGGTTACCCATGCAGATAACAGTGATAAAGTACAAAGCAAACATCCATGTTACACAGTATGACACATAGAAAAAATATTTATAAACACTAAAAACAGCGAGTTACAACCCCATCAAGATTTCATAACGGCTTGTGCCTGCCTACTGGGAATCAATGAAGCAAGCCTAGGCGAAGAGATAAAAGGCTTGAATAAAAGCAAACTCCGAGCCAGGCGCATAACCACTGTCTAACTTGACGGTGTTGTTTTTTTTTCGCTCTGCAAGAAAAAGTCGATAACGTTCAGAGAGTAAATATTTCTTCAGTCTCGCATTTTTATCATGCAGTCTTCACATCACTGTGTTTCAAACCTTCGCAGTTTTTTCTTTGTTCATGCTCTTACTTACAGTAAAGTAACAATGAATACTTCTTACTCCCCTGAGTTGTTGTTTTTTTTAAAATTATATTAGTTTGCTTTCCGAAAGTAGTATTTATGGAAATCATAAAAAACTGCAAATTTGCATGTAAGACTACGTGTCTTTCATCCTTGCTCCGCCTCTTACCCAAAACAAGTGGCTTTGACTCTAGCTATTACTGAGCACTGCAATGAATACACAAAAAAAATATAATTATTAAACAAATAACGGAGAGCAACTAACAACCTGTTTCCTTGCAATACAGTACTAACCAGCATTACAGTGACAAGAACCGCCTGTTGGAGTTGACTTGCCTTCATTGATTACCGTGGCACACCGCACATTTCACCCACCATTTTTTTTTCCAGTGAAATACAGTAGCCGTGTTTGTTGTTGTTGTTTTTTTTCTCCTAGAGGATATAATTTTCGCGAATTTTGCGAGTTGAATTTGACTCGCAAAAAAAACCTTTTGCGAAAAGAATTCTGTTCCAATTTTTTACAAGAACTTATAAGCGTTGTGTTTTTAGTTACTAATCCCCATTATCTGGACAGTATCGATTATAGTATGTTTTCTATCAGTCTAAAGTAGAGTTACCAAATCCTTTTTTTATTGGTAGTCCTATCCTGAAAAGTAACTCGGGATAACTCTTAAATCTCTGCGTTCATGCTCACATGAGAGAACCATCATGTGGGGCTAGAGAAGGTTTCATCCCCGCGAAAAGCCATTTCTAGCTTTTCGCCAAAATTAAAAAATTAAATCCTTGAGAGAAAAAAAAAAGAAACATATCTACAATATTTTACTAAGATTCCTCAATGGCTTAATTCCACCCCCTTTCCCCACCCCTTATCCCCCTCCCCCCAACCNACCTCACCAAGAAAAAAACCCACATTTTTTTTTTTTTGTCGTATGAAGTTTTCGCTTTAAAGTTACTTTTCACATTCACTTAGATCTAGGACCAACGAATAAAGAATCTGTCATAGCAATGTATTGCACAGATTTGCCATAAGTCACCTCTTCTGCGAGGTGTAATGCTCCATTTTTCACATTTCCGCACCTCAGACTAAGAATAGAAAACAGAAAAAGTAAGGCCGAGCGGATTTGGGCATACGCACTCCAACAACGGTGAATATTATATGGGGGACGTGATTGCTCTTCTGCAAGACGGGCCGTGGTGACAGCTGGACAAAGGTGTCACCGCCCATGACATGGCGAAACATGATAGATCTAATCCTCTCTGAGAAGCCCTCTTACAAAGAAAAACAAAGAGAGAAAGAGTGCCTCATACTCTTAGAACCGAACAGGGAAAAAAGCTATCTTACTATGCTTATGCTATATTTATGTTAGGATAGAGAGACTGGTATTAAGAACCTTCCTTCTTTCAGCGTTGTTCTCCCCTGGCTCTCCTCCGTTTATTTGGCCAAAATACTGGAAAAGTGTGTTGACAGTTCGTTTACAAGAAATTCTTCCCTCATGAAAACTGTCACTAAAAGCGTATTGTGTTCAAATTAAGAAATGACATGCCAGCCGTTTCAGAATTTACTACAACTCACACAAACAAATTATATTACAGTAGGAGATCAAGAATGTAGAAATCAAATAAGCCTCAATGGGAAAAAAAATTCAGTATGCACTTGCTTTGCTCTGACTGACAAATCAGACAAAACTTGGCAAACTCAAAGGAAAGAAAAGCTTACACTATTTACAAGCTACAAATCTCTCTGACGACTCATACAACCATTTGCACTACAGCGAGCCACGAATCAAATCAGACTATATTACATCATGTAATGTGCTTTGGCAGCATAATGCCAGAATATATAATATGTACTTTGAACCTTAAATAACGACATCCAGTCCTCTCAATCGTCTCTCTCTCATTTGCTCTCTCTCTCTCTCTCTCTCTCTCTCTCTCTCTCTCTCTCTCTCTCTCTCATTTGCTCTCTCTCTCTGTCTCATTTGCTCACACACACACACACACACACACACACACACACACACACATAACACATACACACAGACTCAGAGGTCGCACCGTTTCCGCTTGTAATGACACAGGGCAGAACATCAGCTCATTATCACAAATGGGAAACAAACGATTCCATTTCAACCACTGTAACAATTTCACCCTCACCACTTGTTACTCTCAGGTTTAGCGCATGACCTTTTACAAATTTCAATACGTTTTGTGGACATGAAACGGCGCTAGTCTATTGAATAAACATAATATTTTGACCAATGAAAGTGCGACATCTTTTTTCTGAGAATCAGCCAAACATGGGGTGAGTTTGCTGCGACCTGAATATGTCAGCAGTTCATGTTGGACGGCCTTTGGCGCCTTGTCTCTAGTGGTATTTCGGGTGGGAGATGTAGGGTAAAATTATTGCAGCTGAACTTAAAGGTCACGTTAGTTCGTCACTCACACACCATTCACACCCTTCCACCTTCAGCTGGGACACTCGGAACCGTTATGGTGGTTGATCATTTTGATACGATTCTCTTCAGATTCATTCATTATGTACACGCTGTTTGGGCCACGCTTGTTGTTGATTTCATCGGGGACGGAGTAGTGATCGTCCTGCCTTAAGCGTTCGCGTCTTTTGTAATAAAAGTGGAAAATAGTCACGCTAATGAGCAGTGTCAAAAGGAAGGTGCCCACAACAGCACCAACAATGTCTACTATACTAAACTGTTTATCCCTTCCGTTCCCATCCACATTGAGAGGTTTTTCTACCGGTCTCATCTTGCTGCTCTCCGAGTTCCCATTCCAGTCATATACTCCGGAGTCGTCACCGGCGTAATTTTTGTACACTCCCTTGGACGGGGGACTCGTGGTATCGTCCCTTATGACGTTGTTGTTGTTGTTGTTGTTGATGATGCTGCTGCTGCCCTTACTAGCTTTGGTAGGTTTGGGTGTGGGAGGCTGGGGTGGCCTGAGGTCAGGCCATACAACGTTTAGTGAGAATGTGACATTACCAGCCGGATTGCTTGCCACGCACTTGTACATATCCTTATTCTCCAACTTGATGTCCGTCATGAACATGACACCCATGTTCTCTAAGCCCTCGTGATCCGCCTTTGGGTAGTATGTCTCGGTGGTACCGTCGGGGCGGATCCAGAACAGTGTCGGAGCTGGGTCACCGAAGGCCTGGCATGTGAGCTTGCCCATCTTGGTATCAAACACGGCATCCACATTCTGAAAAGTAGGTAACTCGCACCGGAAGTCCTCATCTGTTAGGTCGTCAAAGTTCTTCCCTTTGACTAAGCGAGGACTGCCACATTGAGGCTGCTCTCCACCGGCAAAGAGCGACAATTTGGAACTTTTATAGAAAGCGTACAGCCACAATATTTCACAGTTGCAGTGAAACGAGTTTCCTCCCAAACGAACATGTGCCAATTTTCTAAAGAAATAAAGCCACTTTTCATTAAAGGCTTCAAAGTTATTTCCATGAAGCCACAAGGTTTTGAGGGATCCATTCAAAGGTGTCATCAAATCCACTGGTAATCGTCTTAATCCACAATTGTGCATGTATAATCCCTGAGTTGTCATGCCCGCAAAAGCACCAATAGAGAGCTGAATACCGGGATTGTCGTTGATGAACAAATGCTTCAAATGCAAACCTCTGAAGGTAAAATCTGCCACAAAACGAATGTTGTTCTTACTCACATCTAACCACGTCAGTTGGTCCAGGTCCGCAAACGTATCCACAGCAATCGTCTCTATACCACAATCACTCATGTACAAGTTCTGAAGGTTGTACAGATCTGTAAAATTCCGTCGAGTCAATCCAGTATTTTTGAATCTGTTTTCATTCAAATTCAACTCCAAGGTTTCCGAAGGAATGCCATCAGGAATTTTCAGAAAATTTTTATTCGCACACTGGACATTTTTACTGTGTGGTGCACAGAAACAGTCCTTAGGGCACGTGAAAGTGGTGTGCACTTGACTTATGAGAATAACCACAAGAAAAACCACCCCCACCCCCTGGTCCCATAACCAGACCCCAACACCACATTTCATTTCGCAAGTTTTCCTTGTCTCATAGCGATAAGCTGAAAATGGAGCTGTTTCCCAGCAACAATGTTACACCACTGATACAACACAGCCGCCTTGTTGAAACATACACATGGATGTTATGTAGAAAACATGTTGTTATTCCGTATCAATATTCTAAGATGGGCCACTATAATAAAACAACTGCAACCAGGAGCTCCTATACTAATGTTTTCACTAACACCACTGACACCACATAGAAGGGTTTGTATCGCTACTACTGCCGCGTTCCCTTTCACCACTGAGCGTACGCACATCGCTCTCCGTTGTGATGAATATCGGGCACTGCGGTATTCAGAGCGGCCTTTCTCCCTTGCGCCCGCCACCGCGCCTCGTCGCCTTCAGCGCTCCGTATGGATGGATGGAGCGAGATATCCTGCAACAACAGGAATATTGCTACAAAGATTGATATTTAGTTGCGCTTGTTCAGCGAATGGCCTGAGTTGAACTGAGATCTAGATGGTTCTGGCCAATTTTGAGGTCATGGCTAAAAATATGATGGACCCGAGGACAAAGATGAGGTCAAAATTCCTTTCCATTCTCTCCCTCCCACCCTCTCACTTCAGAGAGTACACTTGACTAGATAAAATTTGAATCAGCTATTCACCATGTACACAACAGCGTGACGCTGCTGTTTAATAGCTTTAGCCTGCTGTCACATTCCATTTAGAATCATCAATAATTATTTAACTTTGTTACAAGGAATTTCCAAGTTCAATAATCTGAGCAAAACCTTTAAAAAAAAGAAAGTGGCAATCACCCTTTTTGTTATTATGAACACAGAGACAGTAGCAACCTATATAAATGTTTTCAGTTTAAACTCACAATTTCACCTGGTTTTTTTTTTTTCAGAATTACATCATCAGTGTCCCACACGCAAACTAGCAGTTCAGACAGATATTCTTTGACAGCTGGACAGGTAGTATAATGTGTGTGAGTGAGAGAGCTGCGGCGGGAGCAATGAGGATTATTCGACGAATGGATCGATGTGAGAAATAGTGTGTGAGTCACGGCAGCACAATAATACTGTCTGACTGACACAATGTGGCGGAATAGAATGGATTATTAATAAATTGGTGTCAGATGTTAACAGCGACTCTTACTCTGTCCCCTAGGCAATGGCGTGGCGTCAGTGGAGTTAAATATGCCAAAGCACTACGTACTTTCCACCAGTGAAATGATGGCAATTAATTAAGCATGAAAAACATTCTCTACAATGATGAATCTATGTAACATGTCAGTACTCTTTATCCTTTTAATTTATCCATAACCCAACAGCCACGCAGGAAACAGATCAGCAATAAAGCATAGCAAGCAGTCGATACTTTATATTATATGCCACATGCTACGCGAAGCTAAGTTCGGCTTGGCTCCTTATTCGTCAGTGCATCATCTACAGAGTGACTGAAAGAAATTACCTGTCTTGTACACTTTAGTTTGACGAAAAAAAATGCAGTCTGGAGGTAATAAAGCTTTACGCAGATTACGTCATAAGTAACCGGTGACTAGTGAACTTTGGCACACCATGACGAAATGACGCTACAACCCTACTCGTGTTTCACATATAATATACACTATGTACTGTCGTCTTTGTCATTCTACGCTGGAGGCATTCATTATGGTATTATTAACATTTGTATTAAACATCTCCAGACACGGTATGTACTTGGGGAAGCCAAGGGGTGGTAGTGGTGGTGGTGGTGGTGGAATGGGCCAGCCTGATCAAATTTAAACACAAAATTGTAACACTGTATTCTGAACTAAGGTCGTGGCATAGACGATTATTCTATATATACGTATTATCTTATTTGTGTGCATAGTATGTGAATGGCTGCGCCTGTCCCCCCCCCCNNNNCCCCTTTCCAGATCTCTTGAGTCCCCTGCGGTGAATGGGGTTAGTGGGTTATTAGCACAATTAAATGAGAAGAAACGCGGAAATTTTGCCCTTGGCAGTTAATGCTCGGATGATGAGGACCAGAGGCGGGGCTGGGAAGGAAATATAAAGATAAAGTGATGAAGAAATAGCCGCACATGTTAAAGTAAACAGTGCTTACAAAACTTATTTCCTCTTCTCCTCCCTCTCCTCGTCTTTTTTTCCATTTTTTTTGTGTTTTATCCCTAATCCTATTTCGTTTCTACTGCTAATAAAACATCTTTTTCATCCAATGCTTCGGCCTGTGTTGAGAAACGTGGTTTAGTTTAAAGAAAGCGATTGGAAGAAACAGAATAAATGACATCAGATGAGACGGGAGATAGGAGCAAGTGAACGGAGATGGACAGCGAAGTCGGAGAGAGTAATCAAATCGGTTTTAGCTCCTTCTCGTTACCACCCGATGTCAATATTGACTTGCACCATTTTG
Organism: Ellobium chinense; assembly: GCA_033807755.1. Taxonomy (NCBI): domain Eukaryota; kingdom Metazoa; phylum Mollusca; class Gastropoda; order Ellobiida; family Ellobiidae; genus Ellobium; species Ellobium chinense. Next base: position 1,734,081 of record JAWQUT010000138.1, read on the forward strand.
GGACTACCCTCATGTACTCGATGTCAAATAGGTGACTCCGATGTCAGCCATGAGATTGTGGAGTCCTGTCTCATGTCACATGCCTTTTTAACCCTCTCTCTGTTCAACACGTTTCACGTAGCGGTGACGTTTTAGAACTACATTGGAAATTGGTGTTGCGGAGAGGGAAGCTGGCTGATAATTGTAAGGAAAGTGTTAAAGGATAGGAAAGTGGGTTGATATGTATAAAAGTGTTAATGGAAGGTTCGCAACTGCCATATTCGCAGCTTCGTCTTCTCCGGGCCTGGATGGCAAAGGTTTCTTAGAATCTCGGCGCCTCAAGAGGTCAGGAATGGTCTTGTAATTGCTGTTAAAATCGTTGCCAAGAAATATTGACCAGATAGTTTAGTACATTTAAGATGAGACCTTGTCCGAGGACGGTATAGGGAACAGAGAGCTTTTCCGCAATGCATGGAGGAGGAGGGGGAGGTTCAAAATACATACTCTCCATGACGCACTGCCACGCCATGAATAAGGAATAGAGGAATGTGTTAGCGTGAAAAGTGTTCAGTGTGGAAAGTGTTATGATGTAAATGCTTACACTGGTTTACAATCCGCTTATAACTGAGCTGAAGGATGAGAAGGCACTCACGTATCTTCTTAATGTGCTTTACATGCTGGTCTTGTGTCAACTTGAGCAGGGCATGGCAAAGTATTGATCAAATTTCCGTTATGACATTAGCGGTAGCTCCCTTCGCTACCCAGATAAGACTGCAAATATTTGAGTACCTTCTGACGAGTTAATGAAGGCATGTAGACACAATGTATGTAGGTTCTTGCTGGAGACGCTTCTGGGTAAGCAAAACGATTTCGTGACAATAAAGTCACTGCTTACTGTCAGGGTCAACGAGTGAAAGGGGTGAAATTGACACACAGTAATGTAATAGTCTGATCTGGTATCGTCGCCCCGTCATTCTTTCCATTAAAGTTCCCTCTTTTCCTATATTTCGGTTTGCATGAATGTCTGTCACCTTGTTGGTTTTGGGTAGCATCGCAGGCGAAGACTTCACGACTGAGGTTTGGCAAGCGGTTAGGATATTTTTTTAACCCAACATCCAACCCACCCTAAACCATCTTCACAATAAACTCAGGATATTATGAAGCTGTGCACATCATTAAACTGTCAACTAAGCAGTGGTCTGCTTAATAATTATGATGCCTTCCGCTCCATCTTGGTCTTCCATCTGAAGGTCGTAGTTTAGTATATTAAGTGCTAAATATATGAGGATTCTACCCGACTATCAAACCTCAAGCTTCACCACAGTCTCTCTTCTGTATTCTGATTGTCATAGCACTAGGCATGACAGATATGCACTGAGGTGTGACTCTACCTACGTGATCACTTATTTATGATATAAGTCTCAGTATGACAATGCGTGACACGTGTTGCACAAGGCTGCCGTCGCCATATTGATTCCGTGCTTTTAAATGGTGTATTATGATAAGCAATTGCACATTGATTAAGCTACCATCATCACATTCTCCTGCTTATGTCAACTCAGTGACTGACTCATTGCACAGTGTACACCATAACTATACTGCATCACAAAGTTACTGGGAAGTTCTCTCGATCTGCCAGTTGCCGATGTGGTCCACATGTTTATTTGATAATCTAAGTCCTGTCCGGCTGGTGCCCAAGAGGAATTTGTAAGTACCTGTACCAGACAGACCCCACCATGAGTCAGTAGCTCTAAATGAAGCCTAGTATTCCAATTACTCACGGCATCAGTCATGCTTCCAGCCACAGTCAATGTACAAGCGTTATACTGGATTCGAAACGGGTCGGGGTTGAGGTTTCTATATGAACCAAGGTGGGTAGTGGAATGTAAATGATTATCTTGATATGGCAACGAAGCCCATCTTTCTTCAAATTCAGCCGTTAGGGGGAAGCGGGAGTGACGCCCCTCTGCTCAGCGATTTATGTCCACGATGAACTTCTTTGTAGCGTGTTTGATCTCATGTATCAGAAGTTGGCCTGAGGATGTGTACACCGTCTGTTTTGATACACTCCAAGCGGTAGCCAGCCTTAGAAGCATCAGAGATCTTATCAGGTACTTATCAATTTGAAGTGACTGTCGACAGAATGCCACCGCAGGCTGTTATTTCAGGCTTCTCCACCGTTTGTGGCAGTAATGGTAGACTGCACTGACGTTAAGTTTTCAATAAACGGAGACAGCGCGCCCAGTGTTGCTTTAGTGTTAATTCTATTTATTCAGTCCCTGTTATTGGGTGGACTGTTCGTAGCCCATCAATAGACTAAGTCAGCATAGCAAATTATTTAGCCAGTAGTCTGCATTATAACCGCAGTTGCCGCTTCCTTTCCTCACTAAACACTTCATCAGGGAGTACGGTGCATTTCCTCTCAAAAGCTACTGAAGAAAGATCAAGCCTTTCTGCATTATTGGGAACTAATTTCTCGCAAAATGAAACCAAAATTAATCAGTTCAATTATTTCCTTTACAATTTACAGCCTCCCTTTCAAACATAAGAGACTTGAATGAAGCCTCCCTTCCCTTATCGAAGCGTTAAGATATTTTCTTTCTTAACTTTCTTTAAGCTCACGCCCTTTCCTAAGCTTCCCTTGCATGCTGGAGCTGCAAGCGACGTAGAAACTGGTCTACTTAACTGTTTTTGTACGATTTATATGAAACATATTGTATCCTGGTTGCTTTTGGCATAATAATAAGTTTACGTTTTTGTTGTTTTTTTTTAAGTGTCAAAAAATGTGGGTGGCCTGAATTAAAATGATAGTTTAACCGTTTGGTTTCTCCATATCGGTAACGGCAAGATTATTTCGTAAAAGCGCCATACGAAATCTGCCCAGACGCAAGAATCTCGTAAACCAGACTTTCATGAAGCAAGTCTTGATTTTTATCAGATTTCAGGCGCCTAGCCCCTTCCAGCTAATGAAAGTCACTGATAGACGCACAGATTCTAACACACCATACCTGGTTGTGTGTACAGCCTTTAGCTTACCGAAACTGGCAGAGACTAAACTTAGCATTTTGAACAGCAGGTGATAATGTGTGAAATGATATACAAGGGGTGGAAAGTAATCACATAACTTATGTCTATAAACTTCTAACGTTTGTACAGGCGTAGAGATAACAAAAACTTCCTTCATGTGTTCGCCATTGTTGTTGTTATTGTTGTTGTTGTTGTTCTTGTTCTTGTTCTTGTGTCATAAGTCTGTAGACAATAAACGCTAGAAGAGACGAACATACTACTAACATGTAGTCAGTATAATTTAGTCTAATTCTATCGCTTTCTAGGCTAGAGGGAGCCACATTAGGCATCAAACAGCGTATCGAACAGTCTCTTATTCTTGGATTCTCTTGAGATTGTTAAACACAGACACATCTCACAGTTTTAAGCAAATTTCAGGAGTAAATTGTGTCTTTTTGTATGCACAGCAATAATATTGGCGTGTTAGTTAAAGCAGCCTCGCGTCATTGTCCATACCAGTGTAGGCTGAGAGGGGTTCTAGACACACAGTTGAACCAATCTAAATGCTTCTCAAAATCTGAACCGTAGCAGCACAAACCATTTGAAAAATGGACACACGGTTTGTACTGTCCACACGCGAGTTTGGTATTGTAGCAGATTTCCTTGATTTATTGAAATCCAGTGACAGGACGATGTTTGCCCTCTACAGATTGTCCAAATATGCGGCTTTTGTGCACTGAGGCGTCCGCTCCCGGTGTCTCACGGCGCTCCTGACACGAGCACACACAAGAGGACCAGTTTACCGTTGTCTTCCAGATGCAAAAACAACAGCTAAACAAAGATTTTGGTATTATCACCATTAACCCGCGGGATTTCATTACAAAGAGGGTCTAAATCCCGGATTTGGTGGAGACAGACGCCAAAGTAAATTGAAAGGAAACACGGGCTCCTTTAACCTACAAGGTTTTCAGACAGCCTACAGCCGTCAGAATAAAAAGAAATGTTGTTTTGTGCTTGTGCCTTTTGCGGGGTCAGTGAGGGTTGAAGCTCAAAAAACTAAATAGTCCAGTGGCCGTATGCATAATCCATACGTTAATTAATGTACTGCGTTAACCACGGTGAACACTACTCATTTTTTGGGAGTTTCCCGTAGTTACCGCACTGCGTTAACTAACGTATGGATTAAGCATACGGCCTCAAATCTTGACACGATAGCAACATGCCGTGGTCAGTACTAGGAGGAGGAAAACCACCAGAGAACACAAACTTGCATTATTATCATTTCTCTAATTTCTTAATTTCTGCTGATGGCGGTGATGATTTATCTCCATCAGGGCCGTATTCATCCACTCTTGCAGCCTCCATCGTAAAAAGATGGCATGACTATATCGAGAAAAATAGACCTCGAGTCTCGGTCGCTACCATTACGTTACGACTCTGCTCATCATGTCCACTACTGCATTTTTTTTTTAAATATTGTAACATAAGGTTGTTGTAGACAAGACAAATTTGTCTTCGTTCTCCAATTACTTCGGGTTGAGGCCTATCTCTATAAGCTATTTTAAATAAATCTCGGCTTAAGATTCCATCGCGAAGGCCTCTCGGGTCTGGGAGGAAGCTCATGTTTCAAGGGAAGGAACTTGAAATATACACACACACACACACACACACACACACACACACACACACACACACACACACACACACACATACACACACACACACACACACACACACACACACACACACACTTCAAATTATTTATGTCCATAAAATACATTATAATCTACTTGTACAATACCAATAGTATGCGATAATACACTGCATTGAACAGTATTGGAAATACATGTAATGGTCACATTCTGTCAGGACATTCAAGGGGTAGTGAGAAGTTAACCTTTCATGCGCACTTTTTAAAATAGAAAATTGCTTGATTTAAAGCTGTAATGTCGTTATTGCCACTTCATGTATAAATATTTTGATGGACATTATTATTTTTCATATTCGCTCACTTATGATAGGCTTCCTCTGTCGAATCTTCTCGCTCCCTCCTGCCAACGCTGACACTGCAGTATTTTGCCATAAATTTTGCATTGCTTTTACTTAAGCCATGTTTTTGGAGTCCACTTTTAACTCAGTTGTCCTAAAGATCCAAAGATTAATATTACTATTTCACACTGGTAACCAAGAGTGTTAATTTACACACAAACACATACACACACACACACACATATACACACACACACATTCTCTTTCTCTCTCTCTCTCTCTGTCTCTCTCTCTCTTTCTCTCTCTCTCTCTCTCTCTTTCTCTCTCGATATTTGACAGCATGACGCAAAGGATAAATAGTACGCAAGCGTACGCAGTAAGAGATCTTTCTCATGAAGTACATTTAATCATAAATACTGAATGCCAATAGATCTCGCAATGCAGGTTGCTGGGCGCTGAAAGCACTTCAAAAATAGAATGGTCAGAACAAAGTTGAACACCATGAGGTTCTGCACCTTCTTTTCAGCATTAGCTCTATGCAACGGAAATGCTTCCCTTTGACACACTGCGATGGTAAGGGAAGTATCGTCCTTTTTGTGTGTGGAAGCCACTTTTTCTGAGACGCTAAATACGCATTTTTTCACTTCTGGACCATGGTAAATCAAAATTTCATAAAGTTCCTAGAAATCTTCAGTCCCACTCGTTGTAGTACATACTTGTATATCCACGACCCAATAAGGCCTAGATTTGGGGATATTTGTGACTACGAGTGAGAGGAGAAGAGAAAAGCATGTGTAGAAGTTCAAATTGTAGACCTGTACAATATCTCAAATGTCTAGAAGAAAGGTTTCCATTTCGATGGTGACGCCGAGTTTGTGGTCGCTGATGGGTTTCTTTGGATCCCCACTGAATCTGCGTGGTACTTACAGTTTAAAAAAAAACATCTCGCAAATGCATTAATACAATCTTTCACGGAATGCATTTGGCCATCCCAGTCTAAAGTTGATAAAGTTCGAATCTGTTCCGAATATTGTTACTAATACGATGTGTACAATGAAAGGTCATTGACACTCGTCCAGCCGATATCCCAGGACGGAGCATTCAAACTACTCTTTCGCATTCCTCAGTGCTTTAAGCGAGGTATGGTTTAACATTTTATACACGCATCTAACTTAGAGTGCAGCAATGTAATCACAGACATAAGAAAGTCGCTTTAAATTTTGAATATAACTCCTCAGAAGAAGCAGATCTTTTGAACTAGTCAGACAAGGTTAGAACACTGTGAACACAGACAGAGTAGCAATTTACTCATCATGGTTTTTGTTTATAATTAGTCACCGGGACATACTGGATTCTTTTTTTAATGAAGTTAGGGAAGAGCTGGTAGATCCGGAAGAGAAACGTTCAACGCTGTATGCTGCATTTTCAAAAACAGCCACAGGCATCCTCACGAAATTTACAATCAAACTTTTTGTTTGTTTGTTTGAGGTCTGTAACTTCACATCGTGATTTTAAAGCTGAACTTTTCGAATATTGTCCAGATCTGGCACTTGTATTTAAATCGCTACAACTGCAATGCCGACTGCTAAATTGTAAACGGCGTAAGCGGCGTTCGCACATGTACAGAAGTGAACGAATTCTCGACTGAGAGGAAGCAATGCTGACCGAACAAGATGGCAGTTGGCGGAATAGGCCTAATAATGTTCAATCTAGATGATACTTAGTCTACACAAGTAACGATGTAACGATATATTTCGGTCCGGTGCGTTCCGTCTGCATTCCGCTAGACTAACAACATTTTGTTGTTGTTGTTGTTGTTGTCGTTGTTGTTGTTGTTTTTGCTGCTGCTGCTGCATTGCTGGAGTAGCAGGCCTACCATCCTCGCGTATTGCCCATAAATTCGTTCTCAAATCCCGCATGAAGGCTCTGTGCCTTTCTTAGTGCTGTGTAGATAGCAGATCCCTTCCTTGCCTATCAAATTTAAGAACGTGACACGCGCTACACATTCGAGTGCATGCTTACATGCCAACCTGAAATTCAAAAACAAAAAGCTAACAAATCTACTAAAATCATGCATTCCTCCTGCAATCCCGAAACCTGTGTCAGAGAACAAAAGTTTAAAATTTCGTAACATTATTTAGTGGCATAAAACGATTTAATGTAAGCTTAGACAAAGCACAGAGACATATCCCCACCAAGACTGAACAATCCTTCACCAGATCTTGGATTCACATCACAATATGGTTCAGTTTCAAATTCTACCACTGGATATATCTCAATAGGATCCCAACATTTCCATCATGTTTTAATTTGTACTGATTTGTAAGCTCTGAGTAACTCTGCTAACCAAACCAAATGAAGCCTAATGGCCTTTGGTTGAAGAGGGGGGCGGGAGAGCTTGTGGTGTGTGTGAGCCTCGTGCCTAGTACTATGACTGCTAGTCTTCTGTTCGGCTTCGGGAAAGACCCCGGCCCAAAGACGTTATAATATTATTAGTATTATAACCTCTTTGCCCCGGCCACTAAGCCACTTTTTTGGAGTGGCGGCGTGGTCGTGTATAGACGTCTACCTAATTCCGAACTGACGGCACGGCGATGGGTGCCGACGCAGAGGTCGCGGGTTCGATTCCCACCATATCACTTTCTTGCCTTCTTTCATTTTCTCTCTGCATTTGTCTTCTTGAGCACTTTCCACTTTATCCTACTTGATTTCTATAAGCCAGTGCTCCGTTTCATCCTTGTATTATTACACAAAATCACTCGGCTAAAAAAACGTGGCAGAGACAAGCCTTTACCAAAAAAAAAAAACTGTGGAAAATTGTAAGAAAATGGTAATCTAATTACTTTCCCCTTTTCTACACTATAATGAGACAATCAGTTTCGTGCTAAGAAAAAAAAAAGCCTTAGCGGAGTCACTATTAGTGAATTAGTGCATAACTATTGAAACGCCGATGCTACTGTCTGGCCCAAGTTACATAATCGCACTAACATAACCTATATTAGTGAGGGTCGGTATGGGTTGTCTTCCTTAGCATGCTATGCGCTTCTGGAAAGGGGTCGGAGGAAAATGCTGAGTGATAATGCGCCATGAGTCGGTTGATAGATTCTGCTCAACAGTGTCCATGCATTTAAAGGCAGCAGCAAGTAGCCAGTCTTTGTTAAGTTAAAACTATTATCAAACACCCATAATAAATGTTGTAAAAGAGATTATATTATCACCCCTACTGGGCGACCACAGATACTTATTGCCCAAAGCCCCTTCGCTCTGAGTGTTATCCTTTTCAGAAATGAAAAAAAATTTTATTCGTGGATATTTAAGATTTACAAATAGATTGTGAAGTTCTCCACACATATCTCATCGATTAATAAGCTGTATTTTTCTTATATGAGCATAGCCTATACTTAGAGTCCATCCCTTTAGTTTATGATAGAAAGTACGTAGAATAATATCGAGTTCAAACTTCGTTCAATCTCAATATTAGATTCGCCCGAGACTGTTTTAGCGATGCTGGTGGCTTCCCTTCGCGACCTTGTTCACCGGAAGTGATTTCTGACGCAAGCGCACATTGACCTTGCTGCTGTTGCTGTTATATAGCCAGTAAGCCACACGTGCGAGAGAAGAGGACGTTCGGAACGGCGTAGTGGATCACAACATCTAACTTTTCCCTTTCCAAAATGCCGGGCATATCAAAAAATGTAAGTATAGCTCAATAACGTTTCATCTGAATAGTGTTTTCAATGCATTTCAATCCACGACGTAAAATAAATGTGCTGAATGCATATTTAAAACCAAAGTTAGTAAGGATGGTCAAAGGTTGGAGTTGATGTGGTGAAGGGGATGACCGTACAGTTTTTGAAGTTCGCGATTGCATCAGGACTTTTATTCTTTAATAAGATGCCATCATATTAATCGATCACATTAGTAGAGTAGGCATTTACTGTCCAAAGCCTAACTCTTCTCTCAGTGGGAGTGAGACACCCTTAAGTCAAGTTAAGTCTAAACTAAAGAGTAAAATTCTTAAAATTAAAAATTCTGATGGATGAATCAAATGATGATTGTTCTAGTCTAGAACTAGACTAGACTAGAACACAAGAGTTAACCAAGCCAAAACCTAGGTTAATGTTTGTTCGCACCAAGGCTCATGAGCATTGACTATTCGGTCCTTGACTATTACAGCAATTTAACATTTCAACATTATCTGGCTTTGATCTGATCCTGCTGCCATTTTTATAATAGCCTAAATAATTATCTTGCTGGAGGCTGATGAAAGCAAAATTAGGATTGACAGCACAAATATTAGGATAATATGTCTCTAGTCTAGATGGATACCACGGAATAATAAAGGAACAGAACCAATTTGGTAGCTCCTGTCTTTGACTAAGTCCCTAGTGATAGCCCAAACGAAGTTCACGACAGTGCTAGTGGCAGTGGTGTTCTACTCTAAAAAAGTGGCCATGTGATTCAGTTTGGGTGAGCACCATCCATGTCAAGTTCAAGTTTTTGCATGGGAGACTAATGCAGTTTGCATTTTTGGGCATTAGAGAGGCATCTGAAACTGAAAGTGAAAATGGTAATTACCATCAGACATCGGTACTTTCATTATAATATCATTATTGATAAGTTCTGTTTCATAACTAGTTCAGACTTCAGTATGGTGTGCATTGTACCAGTCCTTTTTGTATTAATATCAACCAGCAGATCATTGAATTATTTATTCACTGAGTCACTGTTTTGCATCTTCTTTTTCCTAGATTGTCATATTTAGTGGAGCATTCAGAAGATGCTGGATTCAGAAACGGTTCAAGTGAGTATCAGATATTATTTGTTCTTTGAATATTTATTGAAAATCTGAGGGTTTTCAAATTTCAGCAGCAATACAATAGTTTCAATTTCAGGATGACTCACCGTTTACAAATTCAGATCTACTTATTGACTGAAATATTTAAAATGATTGACCTTGAATAAATGTGATGTCACAGGTATGCCAAAATGATGTGATCTTTCAGCTCTGAATTTGAAAATCAGTTTACATTCTTTGTTTTTGATTCTAATTCGTTTAGAAAATCTTTCAGTCAGTTTCAGAAATAAAGAAACACATGTCATGTAGCAACCCATTAATAAGTGGAGAAAGAGACATCAGAGTTTATCAGATGTGTTTAGAACAGTAGCCTAATGCAGTTACATTGTGCACCTTTTGCAGGTCAGACAAAGTGAAAGGTCATGTCATAGGCATCGATCTTGGGACCACAAACAGTTGTGTGGCTGTAATGGAGGGCAAGCAAGCAAAGGTCCTAGAGAATTCAGAAGGTTCCAGAACAACTCCCTCCGTTGTGGCATTTACCAAAGATGGAGAGAGACTTGTTGGAATGCCAGCTAAGCGCCAAGCAGTAACAAATGCATCCAACACACTCCATGCAACTAAGCGTTTAATTGGTCGTCGTTTCGAAGATCCAGAAGTTCAGAAAGACATGTGAGTATTCAATCAACAGCCTACCACCATTTGTTGGTAACAGAGCGGGAAAACCAATCTCAAATTCTTATTAACGTCTGGTTTTGGATAGCTATTGGAAAAGCTGTGTGGGACTTGTGCACGTGCGAAGCTGGCTGCCATGATATCACTATTTTTTCGATGTTGGAGAAGTGATGTCACAATACAGTGAAGTGATTGGCTGTTACTAGATGTAATACTAATATTGTAAAGGAAAGCATGGGGGAAAGGCTACCATCAAATTGTGCTTGATCTTCCATGAAGCCAGTTTAAGGAAATTATACATAAACGGAACAGTTGGCACAATACAGATTTTTTTTTTTTTTGGTAGGTGTATAAATATTACCAGTGTGGCTCTATTATTATATATATTCCACATAACATGATATTTGGAGAACAGGATATAATGCATGGTCTTTTATTGGCTTAAAGAGACTCAGTTTCTCTTAAAATTATTGTGCCTTTATGATTTTAAGCTCGTTCATGAATTATGGCACTGATCAGAATGAGTCTAAACTTCTGTACAAAATAATAACAGAATCTATACATTTTGATCTAATTTGCGTCAACACAGCAAAATATTCAGTGTTAAGAAAGTAAACTGACTAGTTAGCAATAGCATGCATCATCATTGCTTGTTTTCTCTTTCCAGAAAGACAGTCCCATATAAAATTGTGAAATCTTCAAATGGAGATGCTTGGGTTGAGGCCCAGGGTAAACTCTACTCTCCAAGTCAAGTTGGTGCTTTTGTTTTGACCAAAATGAAGGAGACTGCAGGTAAGTCAGTGTAGCTTGACACGAAACCTTAGGTCAAAATTTTTTCTTACATTTCTAAACATGTTGGCAAGAAGAGGGGCTTTTTTTTTAAAAAACACAAATCCTCTACTCGTCAAGTAGGTAACAAATATTTAAGATGAAAATCATGCTTTACGAAACAGCCTTGCTGCTCAAAATCTCAACCGACCATACTTTTGTGTTATATATTATTAGTGGCATATGTCTGTTTTGTCCTGTTGGTCAGATCCAGAGAGCTTGTTGAAAAATAATGACATGGAAGTCACAGAATTCATTCATGCTGATTGTTTGTAATTTTGAATGATCTGACATTAATGTACAGAACAATATTTCTTACATAAAGGGGAATTTAAAACCAGAATTGTGGAAGAAAATTTTCAAAGTACTAACCCTGATGTTATAAAGTTGTAACAAAAAAGGCTTATGTCAGCTTGCTTTCCATCAGTGCTACAGTTTGATGGATGGTCTGGACAAACTGACCACTGATAGAGCCTTTATATGCTTGTTTTATAAAACAGAATAGTCTGTGTTTTTATCAAATGTTTGCCTTCAATGTTATTTGCAGAGAGCTACTTGGGTTCAAAAGTGAAAAATGCTGTTGTCACTGTGCCTGCATACTTCAATGATTCTCAGAGACAGGTACCAAACTCTTTACTCATTGGTGTTTTCTTACAAACTATACAGACTTGTGAACCAAATTACAGAACATGCAAATTTGTCAAATGGACTGTTTTGTCTGTAAGGAATGACATGCACAGAATAGAATGTTTGCATCAGGTCTTTAATGACATAAATGGAGAACACCTTCCACTTTCTCACTGCATACTGATTCAATTTTTTTTTTTTCAAAACTAAGTAAAAGTGGATTGATTGTGCAACCAGAATGAGCAAAATATTGAAGGGTTGACAGACCTGGCTCTAGCACTGACTCTTTGTTTGTCACTGGTAAATCATTTCAGAATGCCAATAATATTTGTCCAGCGTTTTGGCTGAAGATTCATGTCTTTGGGAACTCACTCATAATTCATAATAAAATATGAGGGTTTTCTTTTGTTTGTTTGTGCTCATGCCATTTTCTACCTCTGAAAAGAGAGCAGGCCTATCATTTTATTTTCTCTAGTTATAATGCAAGATTCACATACATTTTCAGGCAACGAAAGATGCCGGCCAGATTGCAGGATTGAATGTACTGCGTGTGATCAATGAGCCCACAGCTGCTGCACTTGCCTACGGCATGGACAAGACTGATGACAAAGTGTAAGAATTACTCTTGTGTTTTTTGTTGTTGTTTTTTTTGTCACCTTGAACTTTGAGAATAGTATGAACAGAAATATTTTATTTGTAAACTCAGTATATATTCTTATAGCTCATGAGAATTGTATATCTGAGGTTTCCATATTTTAAAAGTGTAATCTATTTACACAATGTTATGCAAGTCATGCTTTTGTCTAATAGTATTCTTGTAGATGAAGCAACATCCTTGCTTTGGAACTTGGTTTGTAAGTTAGCTACCCACAACTGTAAATGCTACATTGATATCTTTGCAGGATTGCCGTGTATGATTTGGGTGGCGGGACATTCGATATTTCTATCCTCGAAATCCAGAAGGGTGTATTTGAAGTAAAGTCAACAAACGGTGACACATTCCTTGGAGGAGAGGATTTTGACAATGCTCTAGTTAACTTCTTATCTACAGAGTTCAAGAAAGATGTAAGTATCATGCAAGCATTGCAAGTCTTGAAAATAGTGTGATTTCAGAGTCATAGATATTTGGAGAAATGGTGACAAGAGCAACATTACTGGTACTAAATTAGAATTATGAAAGTTTTCTGCTGCATCAGATAATTTACAATTTCATGACTGATAATAATAATATTTAAATAATTTCTCTATCTTACAAGCTTTGAGAAACTTTCTTGCCTGTTGTGTTTTGTAAACTGCCTGTTGTCACATGAAGATGGATTTATTCAAGATTGTCATGCCAGTCATCAAAGTTTTTCATTTCTGAAATTATTGCAGCAAGGAATTGATATCACTAAAGATTCTATGGCAATGCAGAGACTGAGAGAGGCGGCAGAGAAAGCAAAGTGTGAATTGTCATCATCCATGCAGGTACATATTCATATTGTTTTGTGAAAAGCATTACGAGATGAACAGTGAATCATACTGAATTGATGCAGTTGATAGCATTAGAGAGTATCAGCAAATTAGATCTGGCCTCAAGAATTGTTCTGGACTGAAAGGCAGACTTGTGAGCTGTATTTCTTTCATCTCTACATTTCTTTTTCCCTAAGTTACTTCGTAACATGAAGAAGTGAGTATCCTTGCTTTTGGAGAAACAAATAAAGATAGGTTTTATGTTAACACGTGCCCAGGAATTATTTAGTATTCACCGCCCATGCCATGATGTTTAATTTTTCGTCATCAGCACAGCACCTTCAGGTGTACATGGTGAAAATATTTCTTCTGAGCATGGGTTCTGAGTATGTATGACTAATGAGACTGTAATGTTTTCATTATCATGCATGAAATTGTAAGATGTAGAGACCTGTTAGGAAGAGGTTTTTGTTTAAGTGACTCATTCCATTTAAAAGGTATTATTTTGATGAATGATATAATTCTGTACATTAGAGCTTTTGTATCTTTGCATTGCAGACCGACATCAATTTGCCATACCTGACAATGGATGCTTCAGGTCCTAAACACATGAACCTTAAATTGTCCCGATCTAAGTTTGAGTCCATTGTGGATCCTCTGGTCAAACGTACCGTGGGACCATGCCAGAAGGCTTTGCAGGATGCAGAAGTAAAAAAGACAGATATTGGGGAGGTCATACTTGTTGGTGGTATGACACGAATGCCAAAGGTATTCTTCTAGAAAGTTTCCTACAGCTATTCATAGATCTCTTATGGATGGTGGTTAGAAACGAAAGCCTTGATCATTGTAAATGCTGAGATTAGGTAAATTCTGCCCTTAGGTGATAACAGAAATTTGAAAGAGTAGAATTAGTGGGTTTTTTCCCTTATTTTTTAAAAATTCACTGAGCTTTGTAACAGATAATGATGGAATCAGATTCCAGTGAAATCCATCATAAGAATTTATGCATGACATATTTTTTATTACGTTTTCTTCCGTGACTGTTTTAATGGACAATTTTGATAAGTTAATAGAACATACTTGTTACTTTACCCAGTTAATGCCTAGAATAGTTTTTGGAGCTACTATTTCGAGGGCAGCCACGTAAACTATGGTAACTCGAAATTTTCCGAATTTAAGATTTTTGGCATGAAGAATACATTTCCCATCATACACATTCCCTTAAATTTTCACGGCTCAGTTTTTAAAATTAAGAGAGATATTTTTTAAAATCTAAATATTGTATTTCAAAACAGAAGTTATTTGCCGCGTATACTATTGTAATTCAAGATACCATAGTTTACGCGAGAGAACCGGAGAAGTGAAGTATTGTAAGTCAGACTTACAACAGTTTACCAGTGTAAAAATCATCTCGCTTCTTTCACTGCCGAGCCAGATACAACATTTTTCAAACAAATGGGAGTAACTTGACTGTAAAAGTCCTCACCCCAAAATGAATTAGTTGTAATTCTGCAATACCTATACCATTATAATCTCAGGTTTTCCTGAGAGATGAGCAGATACGATGTTCCTTGATTGAACAATACTATCACTTACCACTGAAGCGGTGTTTAAGGGAAATAAATCAGGAATAGTGTACCTCGAGGTCCAAATTCACACACTTTGGTTGCATCACAAGAATGTTGGTATGCCTGGTAATTCCCTATAAAGGCTGACAAAAACTGACCTAGGTTGACTAACCATCAGATTTCCGTTAAATCCTTTGTACTGAGCACTTCTTCGTTTTGTGAGCGCCGTCTTGACAGCACAAGTGCCAAGAGGACAAAATTGGTTGGAGAGACTGTGTGTATTTCTTCAAAATCCTTCAATTAAATCTGGTAAGTATTGTCTTATTTTTTTTCTTTCAAACTAGTTCCCTTGATATAAAATATGCAGCAACTGAATTTTATACTCCCTGTGTCCAAAAAACCAGGAGCTAGGTCACCATTGCTCACAACATGTGGGACAAATATTTTTAAAACGTCCTCTTTGTAAAGATGCAATTCAGTCCACCTCCCCTCAAACGAAACTTTTATGCTGCATATTGTAATCAATTAACTATAGTGCATTACACGATAATTCCCCAATGTTCACTCTTTGTCAGTATATTACAGAATTTAAGCTCCCTCCCTTCCTCCTTTCCTCTCCCCCTCCTCTCAGTCTCTCTCTCTCTCTCTCTCTCTCTCTCTCTCTCTCTCTCTCTCCTCTCTCTCTCTCTCTCTCTGTCTGTCTCAACCTATCTGATAACTATGTATCTACTTGCCTGCCTATCCATTTACCTGTCCGTCTGTCTGTCTGTCTAGTTTGCAACCCCCTAATCCATCTCGTTTTCTTCTTTCACACACAGAAGACTAAGTTGCCCTGTGTGAGATGTTTCTTCTCGGTACACTTCATCAAGCTTCAAACATCAATGTATCAGCAATTCTGTTGCAGCTCTTGTTCGTCATGAAACCAAGCTGATCACAACATGGGACACACAGGACATAGACCAGATTCTATTCCATGGGGATAATTTACACTCATCTCTGTTCGGACATTCTGACGAACAGTATCCTCTCATTACCTCTCTTCCTGATCAATTTGAAGCATGTGGTTATAAAGTTGGCTTACATATCTTAGATTCATATAATGGGCTTTTGGAAACCACGAATGACACTCCACCATATTACAGTCTGGAAACTGCTATGTCGAGCATGGACAAGTACGCCATCCTGATCATTGGTTCAAGCACGCCTGCATTTTCATCTGCAGTCATCAGGGCTGCCAATGTCTACCACATCTTTGATCCCCACAGCAGAGACAAGACTGGAATGGCATGCCCAGACGGAGCTGCAGTCAGGACATCTCATGATTCAGTAGCGAAAGTCAAGGAGTACCTCCTGTCTCTGGCAACATCATTGGGCATTTCAGCATGTCCCTTTGAGCTTACCCCAGTGCAAATTCAAGTCCAGTGCACAGAGCCGGTCTATCACAACCTTCAGCCAGCCCTGCCCTCAAGGTTGGAAGAATCATCCGACTCTGATGTACCTCTGGCTTCGATCAGGAAGCTGAGCAAGGGCCAGAACCAGGGGATTTCTTCCCAGTCAGATTCTGATGATGTGCCACTCATTGAGATCCAAAAGAAAACCGTTGTCAGGAGGAAAAGGTTAGGGATGGTGTCTGTCCATGCCAGAACAGGTGAGAGTAGCTCAGATCTGAGTGACTGGGACTGTGATGAAGATCCCGACTACGTCCCACAGCCATCAGATGAAGAAGAAGTAGAATGGATGCCAAAAGCTGCGCAGAGTACACCAAACAAAGAGCAACAGCCTGAATCCACCTCGCCCTTAAAGTACATGCAAGTTTCTGTAGATGCGATGCGACTTATTGTTGATGCTGGCGGACCTGTTTGTGATTCACAGTATGAACATCGAGAGCCATCTATTGCTTCGCCACTAAACATGGAAGTGTGCACAGCGGGAAACCAAGACAACATGCCATGTTCCCCCGAGCAGGTCATCCTCGCATCAAAAACACCAGAGGTCGGAGTGCTAGACTGCAGCACCACGACACCAGACACCAGCACTGTAGCTTCTCCTGAGATTCTCCAGGACATGAGGGGTAGGAAGAGGAGGCGAGATGAGAATAATTGGAAAGACACAAAGAGAAAGAAGGCGCTGAATTTAGGAGAGGAGTACATAACCCGTAAAGGTCAAGTAGTTGGTAGGAAAACAATGAAGGCAGGTTGTGGAACAACTTGCAGAATGCACTGCCATCAGAGAATCAGCACACAACAAAGAGAGACAGTTTTCCATCTATTCTGGCAGACTGGAAGTATAGACAAAAGAAGAATTTATGTTTGCCACAATGTAACTGTCAAGGACAAAATAACAGGCCCTGTGACATCAAAGCGAAAGAGAAGCTTGAAGTACACCTTAGAGATAGACGGGCAAAAAGTGCCTGTATGTAAGACATTCTTTTTGCATACCCTAGGATTAAGTGACCAGTTTGTGTTCACTGCACTCTCTAAACGAGATGAAGGTGGCCATGTAACTCCGGACATGCGAGGAAAGAATAACAGACAGACAGAGGCAATGAAGGAGGAAAAAGAGATGATAAGAGCCCACATCAGATCCTTCCCTACAGTGGAGAGTCACTACTGCCGTAAGGATAGTGTGCGCAGGTACCTTGGTGCTTCATTGAATTTGGCTACCATGTACAGGCTTTACCGTGAAAAAAGATGTCAAGAAAAAGCAAATCACATAGCCTCTTCCACTGTCTATTGTGAATTATTCCGAACAGAATTTAATCTTGGCTTCCACAACCCTAGTAAGGATAGATGCGACTTCTGTGTGTCATTTGAAAATCTCTCTCCGGAGGAAAAAGCCAAACAAAGACAAAACTACGACGACCACCATCGCAACAAAGTTAGAGTGCAGGAGAAAAAGACTAAAGACAAAGAAGACAGCAGAAGCAACAAAAGGAAAATTTCTATATGTTTTGATCTTCAAGAAGTCTTGATGACCCCTCATTCGAATGCTTCGGTTTTGTTCTACAAAAGAAAGCTGAACACTTTCAATTTATCGTTATATGACCTTGGAAGTGGTCAAGCTGTCTGTAATGTCTGGCATGAAGGTATAGCTGCAAGGGGCTCCAATGAGATAGGATCCTGTGTATTTGATTACCTAAGGTCTGCACATGAAAGAGGCGTTAATTTTGTTACATTATACTCGGACTCATGTGGTGGTCAAAACCGTAATAAATATTTTCTTACTATGCTGTGGTATGCTTTAAATAAATTTGGTTTTGCAGAAATCGAACACAATTTTTTCATCAAAGGTCACAGCAAAAATGAAAATGACAGTGTCCATGCAACCATAGAGCGTGTCAGTAAACACTTAGATGTCTACACAACTCCCCACTGGGCAGGCATAATCAGCGCTGCTAAACACACCAAACCAAGATACATTGTTAGGGAACTGGATGAGCATTGTTTCTTTGATTTTAAGGCAATCGCTGGGCATTTGAAGAATTTTGACCTTGACATGGACAGACAAAAAGTGCACTGGTTGAATATAAAATCTATGAAACTGACTAAAGAAAATCCCAACATTGTTCAGATTTTGTATGATTATGATGGGCAGTACCACCAGCTCAATTTGGTTCAGAGAATAAGAAAAGTGCAACAGAATTTTGCTTTTCATGAAATCAAACTCAGTGTCCTCAATCATGGGAAGGGCCCGGGAATCGATAAAGACAAATATGATGACTTGCAGTCCCTTTGTAAAGCTCAAATCATTCCCAAAATCCATCATCAGTTTTTCAATCTGTTGAAGATTAAGATGCAATAAGTGCTTGACTTTACGGACAGCTTGATCATTCATAGACTACAAAATTTATTCAGTTTGCCTCATGTTCTGTTACCAACTGAATGAATCACTTTTCTTATATTAAAACATTTACTTGTGTAACTTGTACTTTATTTCATGTGCAGCCATTACATTACTTTACTATGTGCTTGAGTGTGTTTGTGTGTGTGTGTGTATAAAAGAGGGAATCCTATCGCCTGCACACACAGTGTTGCAGCTGCACTTAAAGCTTGGCGTGAAATGTTCCTCTTAAGAAAGCCCACTGGAATTAATTTTTTTTTTTTTGAGCTAGACAGTTTTTAACTGCCATAGATACTCATGAACTTGTTCGATCATATGTTTTATTAGCTGTAAACCATTTAATAATGAAAAGAGGACAGTTTGGGATATATGTCGTCCTATTAACGTCTTCTCTATTTGCAAGATATTTCTTTACCTACATAGTCCCGTGTTGACAAATTTGAATGCAACGCAGCCTGATGAATGAAATTATGGTGTTGTGCCTCACAAAAAATTGAGACGAATTCTTCATAATTTTAGAATTATGGACTATGTATTAATGTATAGTATCTAATGTTTCATGTCCACTTATTACTGTCGTTTTTGCTCTGAATGTAACAATTTACTGATTCTGTTAGTTTTCAATGTCGATAAGCCAAAACATATAAATACATAGCAACTAATGTATTTAGTACAAAAATGTGAACCTGCTACTTCAGGCAAAATATAGCAAGTTCCTATATTTCTTTGTGATATTTCACGCGTAAACTAGTGTAACTCAGAGATACCATAGTTTTCGTGTGGTGTTTGGATCCATAAAACTGTTGTAACTCGAGATACAATATTTTACGTGTGTAATTTTCAATGGCAAAATATGGCAACTCAATTAATTAATTAATTACCTCGATATCACACAAAATAAAGACAGGTATCAATTTATCATGTCAAATGTATATCTACTTGTGAATATCAAGCGTACACAAATAAAAATGAATGAACTATGCAGTTTTTTGTGTCTCCTGTAAACTTTGCAAAACATGAGTTACCATAGTTTACGTGGCGGCCCTCGATTTGGAGTTAGATGTCTTTATTACATTACAACACAAAAAAAAAAGGGCATTTCTATCAGCTCAGACCTCTGTGGCAATGAGGGTAATATGCCTTGTGCCATTTCTTTTTCTTCTGCTTAGGTTCAGTCTACAGTCCAGGAATTGTTTGGCAGGACACCTAGCAAATCTGTCAATCCTGATGAAGCAGTGGCCATCGGAGCTGCCATTCAGGTACTTACTAAATTATTATCACACTCTGGTGCTTAGCTGATATTTCACTTTCGAAAGGCTAGATGGACATAATTTTGTTGCCGTATCAATTTAATCAAGTTTAAAATGTTTCACAGCTCTTGGTCTTCTTAATGCTGTAGTATCCAAGAAGGACTGTGATTACCACTTATGCCAGATTTATTCATCTGAAGTGAGTAAGGGGTCACTATTTGAATAAAACACAAAAGTTCTGTCACAAAATCTTATGTAGGTTAGTAGAGTCTTGTTCAGTATTAGTGTGTGAATTTAAAATCGCAAAATAGTCTGTGTTCTGTAGATTTTGCAATGTATGTTCTTGAAGCATGTCCAATTAAAGGAGAGCCTTGATTTGTTATTAGTTGTCTTGCATGGATTGGATAGGAAGTGGTTGTTTGGAATATTGCATTTATCACATAACAGTATTGGTTATATCATTTTTGACAGGGTGGTGTGCTGGCTGGTGATGTCACAGATGTGTTACTGCTGGATGTGACCCCTCTGTCCTTGGGTATTGAAACGCTTGGAGGTGTCTTTACAAAGCTTATCAACAGAAACACCACAATTCCTACTAAGAAAAGTCAAGTAA
>JAWQUT010000139.1:4307-26807 GCA_033807755.1 Ellobium chinense
ACACACACCCGGCCCTCAGCATACCACCAGTCTCCAAACCACGTTCTCCTCTATCTCTTGCAGTCTCGCCCCATCCCTCTCCCGCTCCACCCCATCTGTCCAGCCCTTACCCCTCCACCTCCACCCCGCAACTACTTCGGTCAGATTCTACCTTTCTAAATGGTGTTATTGGTAATTTTGCACCAACTGAAACGGTGCGAACCGTCCGTGAGCTGAACTAGCTTGCATGTTTTCACTGAAGGAGCCCACCCACGTGATGGAGGAGAAGGAGAAAACTACCATTCTACACCATGTCTGAGCCAGAGTTTTGTGTTTTTTTTTTGCTCTTTACAAACGCAGTAAACACATCTCTGTCAAGAGGAATAGGTCTCATTGTGAATAACATAATATCCCACTCCCCCCTTCCCATATCCCATACTGGCATTGGCTGTTGGCTACTCTTCCTAAACCGCTGTGATTTGCTTTGCAAAGCGGATGTAAGTTCAGAAGCTTAAGCCAAACTCTCTCGTTGCGAAAAGGTTTGTCGGTGCAATTTGCTCGATATTTCTTTTAAGTCTAGAATTCTACCATGCGGAGGTTTTTAATAGGCGATCGTCCTTTGATGTTTCCAAAGATCTTCCTAATCTGATTCATCTAGCCGTCTTCGTTATCATGTTATCAACAAGGTTAGTTTAACACGTTTATTAGGAATAAACCCATACTACAGACGCGTACATGAGCAAAATACAGTAGGTAACGAGACAATTCATGGACATTTTAAGCACAACAACTACTAACTCATTACGTTCAGAGTGCTTCCAGTGATGCTTCAGTCCGTCGTGGTGCTTTGTTAGACAACCTAATCATATTTCATGTCTCTAATCATACATCGATGAATTGATGAACTGACTCATTTACTGAATATTCTGTTGTTCCCACTACAAAATGCCATTGCTCTTTATAAAGCTCTCTTGTCTAGTGCGTATTGTCACAATCTGTGCCAAACTATCGTAATATTAAAAGCCAAATTTGCGAAAATTAGGGTTTCGCGAAAAAAGAAAATAAGAACTTTTACTTTTTGCAAAAAACATCATCATCGTACCCTGGACGTGTAAATAGGTTCTCTGATCTTAGTGCCAAAATCCTTGGTAAAGACCACTTCTACAGCTACAAAATGCATAGACATTATTTATCATATTAATCCTCTGAAAGCTGATAACAGAGAACCCTGTTAGCTGACATGAACTGACCCCTCGGTGACGCCATGGCCTGTCCTGGTAGCTTCGCTTGGCAGCAGGGGCGTAGCCAAGGGTAGGTGTGACGAAACACAATTTCTCTTCAAATCATTGTATTTAGACGGAGCACTCGTTAGCTTTCTCGGGTTCATGCAACGCAGAATTCTTCGCATGGTAACTAATACCCTCTTCCAAAGTGAGAGATGGCGCTGGCAGTCGACAGCAGAAGGAAATGACCACAGAGCGTCCTTTGTAATGAACGTCAGATTACGGGGGTAGGCAGCCCTTCCACTGTAGATTGTAGTGTATTACTGTGGTGCGCACAGTTCATTTCTAATTCGGTACATTTTGCATGCAAACATGCACACCAGTGTGCTAAATTGTGCGCTCATTCCTTTGTGAGTGTCGATCGTAGGAACACTTTATTGCACAGCTTTTACTTCATCACCAGATTTCACACATGTATCTGAGATTAATGCATGTTGCGATATATGCGTTTTCAATATTTATGCCTAAAGAATATGTTACGTGGAAGAAAGGGGTTTAATTGTCTCATAAGGGATAGAATTTAACCTAGAAAAATAAATCCCCTTTGTCATGTTTATTATATGAAATCTAATGATGAAGTAACACCTGTATTTTGAGATAAATCTTTTCTAAGATCAACATCTACAACAGAAAACAAGGCACTGTTCAGCACATTGGTGTGTAACTAAGCATGCAAAATGGGCTAAATTGGTAAGTAAAGGGCAATACGCATCCCAGTAATAATCAACAGTTAAGAGGCAATATTTCCTTTCAGGCAAGAATTTTGAGGGTGGACCAAATGATTATTTTCTTCTCCGTTTTTCTTCCGGATTATGTTTTCCTTTAAATATTTAAAAAAAGAAAGGGCCACGCGAGAAAGAAAAATGCTTCACACTGTCTAGGCATAATTATTCATCCTTATCTAAACGTATCAAGCATGAAGGCAGCAAGTCACATGTCCTTGCCTGACACATTACTGACAAATTAATTACCTTGCATTTCTATTCCTGTGGGAAGTTTGTCTTACACCCAGGTTACAGAGACGTCTCGTTTTTGAAAATGAAAGTGAAATCATCTCAGTCGAGTCAGTGCTCTCGGCCATTTGTAGGTGGGGTTTGCTTCCGACGATAAGGATCGGGTGGTACTTGTGGAAATGTTATAGGGAATTACCGCGCCCATTCACGCCTCTGCTAGATAGAGGTCACAGTGCAATAAAGTTCACTTAGACTACAACAAACTGTAGATAGTGCCCAGTACCCAGCGTGGTCAAACAAACATTCCAGTATAAAGACCTGTGGTCGAGCAACTGTGATAATACTTAATACTAATAGACAACTGTGGAAATTCTTCTGCCGTGGTCTGAAATAGACGGTTCCTCGTGGGCAATATATTGCACTGTGCCTTGCAAACGATCCTCTTCTTTTGTGAAGAGATTTCGGTTGACGCCGGGCATGAGTTTACTCCAGCTAAAATGAAATTTCCGTTCGCTAAGTCTTGTGTTTTGCTTTCTTTTCTAACCAATACTGACAGATGATGAAGCCAGAGTCACCTCTTGATCCACACAGGATATTGTACTGGGCCTTGTTTGTAGGCAGTGTTGTCTCTCAAGGTAATGAGTAACGTTGGTTTAGCCTATTGTGAAGAGCATGTGACAGACAGGCAGGCAGGCAGGCAGGCAGGCAGGCAGGCAGGCAGACAGACAGACAGACAGACAGACAGACAGACAGACAGACAGAAATTAAGATGTAAGAACAGAGAGTAAAAGATATGCGGACAAAATGACTAGAAGAGGCGAATAAAATATATATATATAGTCAGAATATATAGTTTTGTTTGTGTGGGAAAATATTGAAAGGCATTTTTAATGTGCATATGTGTGTGTGTATATGTGTGTATGTGTATGCGTGTGTGTATATGTGTGAGTGTATGTGTGTGCATGTGTTTGTGCATGTGTGTGTATATTAATGGATATATTATGTAAATTAATGTATGTAGGCTATGTATAAACGTCATTGTATGTAGGATATCATATGCACTGTAGAAATGTATCTTTTTTTTTCTGTCATCGGAAAGTAGTTTCCGCGAATTTCCCCAGTTGAGTTTCATCCGCAAATATTATTTTGTGCTTTAAAAAAAATTTTCGTTCAATATTTGTCTGCAGAAACACAAATCCGGTTAGTTCGAGTTACTACCCCTCACTATTTGGACATTATCTATTATAGTATGTTATGCAATCATTACAAAGCAGGGTTACCTGTTTGACGCTGTTAGCGCCATATTTCCGACACTCTGAATTTCTCTAGACTTCTGCCCTGAAACATGCATGAGAAAAAAACAACATGCATCCGGGGCTTGCGAAAATTAAATTCTGACGAAGAGATATTTTCGACATTTCGCGAACATTAGATCCTAGCCACCCCCCCCNCCCCCCCCCTCAAAATACCAAGCAAAACGGCTTCCATGGTATTTATATCAACAAAAGAAATAGCTGAACAGGAATGGCAAATTTACATAAATTAAATAATGTATGACTCCTCAAGACTGATACAATAATGGGAAATTTTCTGAATATAATAATGGCAATGGTGTGTACTCTTTTTGTATTGTAATATATTGTATATATTTGCCCCTGTACCATAGCTGTGGTTTGGTCTTTTCCCAGTAAACTTGTTAAACATGTTAGCGGCCCTTTCTACCCTCCCCTTGTCTTAATTACGGTATCAAAGACGACTCAGTGTTAGAGTTATCTTGTTCTGGTCAGTTCATAGATTTATTGGTGTAAACCTCATGTTTCAACATAACAAATAATTGTGAGCCTCTGAAGTACAATGTATTTCACGTCCATGTTTGTGGAAAACAAGTTCCAGGATCTCGCTCACACTGACGATAGCTTTTCTGTTGTGTCACCAGAGTTGTCCGGAACTTCCTGCAAGAGAGATTGGTTTGGCTCACAATGTCAGTACAAGTGTCACTGCTCCGACCATCCTCTCCTTTCCTGTAACCAGGATGGATCATGTCATGACGGTCTAGGATGTCAGCGAGGCTGGTTCGGTCCTACCTGTCAATATGGTGAGCCCCCACCCCCACACCCCTCCTCATGGGGAAATGCTGCTAGACCTCACTTTCAGAACTAAACACTGAAATATTCGCACACGGTCAACAGCGATTTGAAGACTCAGACATATTTCCCTTTTCCATTGGAACTTTTAGTCTTCAACTTTATTGCAGTACAGTTTCGACTTCGAGTCCTCCCTAAACGTATTTCTCGTACAACGCCATGAATCCCTCCGTCACTTTTCCCGCTATTGTCTTTGTTATTGACACGTCATGACCTCAATCAGTTCCAGTATGAATGAAACAATAGAACCGGTCCCATTATATCGAACCAAAATCAATTGTAGAGAACTTGTAAAATTTTGAAGGCTGTTCATGGATAGGCAGGTGTGTCATTTCTACATTATGAGAATTGGGGTGGGCTAACATCAGTTTGAATACTGTTGTCAAAACATGCATTTTGCTGTTTTAAATCATTAATGTCACAACAACCACAACAAAAATCATGAACATTCAAAATCAATATAATTTGTAAATATTCTTAATTGAATCCCAGAAAATACTCCACTAGACGAGCACATTCTGGGTGTCACTATCAACATTGTAATGATGTTTAAGGCTTTACGAAGTCACTTATTGTCAATTCAAAAGGGGGGTAAATCTAACGGAATAGTCATGGTAATTTCTAGAATGCTTTGACTTTAAAGCAGCCGGTTTCCGTTAATATAATTTAAAGAATTAACTGACCCCGTTAGACATAAACAACTTGTTGTAAAGCCAAAGCTTTTCAGAAATGTGCATACCTAACTTGGCATCGGTTCATTTAGTGTCAGAGCAATGAGAACAAGTCGAATTGTGACTGAATCATACTGAAGATAAGGTGATGTTAACACTGTTCTGTTAGTTACATTCTGATTCAATGTCAATTGTCATAGAAAAACAAGTAAATTTTCAAAAATGAACCAAATGAAAAGACCATATTTATTTTGGGACAGCTTTGACAGCCCAGAATATCAGTGTGATGATAACTTACAGAAATCGAATTAACCCAGTCTGTATTCTCAAGGACACTTTTAAACGTATTTCAGCGGATCTGGCTCCACAAAGCACTGTGACGTCAGCCTGGGGTACAAGTACACTCCAGTTGACAGATGGAAATGATGAAACGTGTAACGACGGCATGATCTTCCAGGAAGTGACATTGACGTGGTCATCACCTATCCCTTTCACATGGATGCGGATCACAGTAAACGAGCCTGGTAGGTTTTGTCTACCAACCTCTGTGAATACAAACTTTTCAAATATATTTATGGCGTTAACCAGGGTTGGGACAGGGTGAGGAAAGCAAAAGCACACACTAGAGAGTCCATAAATAATGACAGTGCCTTGGAACGATCTCAGACAACAGTGCTTTCTCTTCCTAATCCCACAATAAAAAAGAAAAATGAATCATGACCTTTTCTAGATGGGAAAGCGTCTGATACTGCCATAATATGAATAATCGAGGGAGAATGGGAGCCTGAAATTTCAAGAAAGCTTAATGTTTTTTGCCAAAAAGGACACAATATCATGTTGAAGAGATAGCATTATGCGACAAAACATTGGCCACATTTTTTGTCTTTTGTAATCACGGAACAATACAATATACCACTTTGCAAACAACAGCCTGCAGAGTTTATAGTGTATGTATGTTAATTTTCTTGAAAACACATTAGGTATTGATAAGAGTTCTGAATTTAAAACAAATTTCGCAGCCATGAAATGTCATGATGCCATTGATCCAGTTCACTGCCTTCACTCCCAATCGCGAGCGTTTAGGTCTGAGCGTGAAATTAGTAATATGACTTACAGAAGTCAAAATGAGGCTTAAGACGTTTTTTGGCTGAGTCAGGTTTTGGTATGACCTGTAAACTTAATGTGTTTACTTTTGTCAGGTAAAAAAAAATCGACATAGCATTATTCTGTCCCGGAATATAGTTATTTTGAGTGGCAGGGGTCACCCCATGCGTTGGAAATAATTCTGAGAAAATCGCGAATGAAGAACTATTTTATATTATATAATTAATCTAACGTACCTCACAAAAACTCAAATTTCGCCACAGTTACTAACATGTGCCCATTAAATCAATGGCGCTGTTTATGGAAATGATTTTACTCTCGATTTATGCAATAAACCCAAATCTGATATCGGATGGCCTTATCCACCTTGTCATATGTTATCTCAGTTCCTAGTTTAGCGATACAAACCTCATCTTAACTTGCTGCAAGATATCGTCAGCATTCAAATCGAATACCACGAAAAGTGAATTTTAACTTCATTGGCTGAATAATGACACATAGCAACATTCACTGATTAAGACATTAAGCACATAATTCAGCCCTTAAATATTCGTTATACCATTTATCCACACAACTAGATACATCCATTCATCGGATGGATATAGAAAGGCCAGTATGACATGAATACACTCCTCTGACATCGGCATTTATTTTACCTGTGGGATCTAAACTTTATCAGAGAACTTAGAGAACACACTGCCACCAGGGCTAATAATGTCATAAGTCCAAATGTGAGCAGTCGGGTGAACACTAAACTCACACGTGAAGTCAGGGACCGATTCAAGCAGTAGGTATTTAAGAATTAAATTGTTCTGAAGTTAGCGTCCCTGTGGTGTGGTGGTAGCACGTTCAGACTTACAAGCTGAGAGACCTTGGGTTCTATTCCCCTTAGCGACAGGTCCTTTTTCTCAAAATCAATCCTTCACAGTAATTTGGTAACATCACTGGTGACACACTTCCCTAGATAATGTATAACCACATCTGAAAAGTTATGAGACTGAGCTCATATTCCTCCTCCTTATTGAGATAAATACTAAGAGAATATTAAGAATATATGCCTTAACACCCGGTTACACAAAGCTAACCTTAAGGACCTACGACAGTATTATTTCCGG
This sequence comes from Ellobium chinense, assembly GCA_033807755.1. NCBI lineage: Eukaryota > Metazoa > Mollusca > Gastropoda > Ellobiida > Ellobiidae > Ellobium > Ellobium chinense. Next base: position 11,557 of record JAWQUT010000139.1, read on the forward strand.
GCGGCGATAACTTCCCATCTAGAACTGCCCACTACTGCCCCACGAATATCTCATAATCCACCATCGTAAACTCTGTTACTTTTACTGACCGTTTTTTTCACGCAAACCAGTTTAATTTTGTAATTATATGCCGTGTTTTTAAACGTTTCAACAACAACAACAACAAAAAACATCGTAATAATCATCGTCCTGATGAGGTGAGCAAATGAAATAAGAATCTCATCTGCAAAAATACAGTTTGCAAAAGTAACAGTAACGTCGCTATTCATTGATTCTTCTTCATTGCAATCACGGTTATTATACACCATATCATCGTCATTGCCAGCATCATCATTAGAACTAAATATGATTCTGCCCAGGTACGACACAAAATTTGTTGAAAAATGTATAATGGATTTATTACAAACAGTCAACGTTTCGTGCTTGACACTGTTTTAAGACTGACAATTCAGAAATAAGATGTACAAAGAACGGCAAGTGAATACGAATCTGAGGGCAAGAAATAGAAATAGTGCAACAACTGAGAGACGTACCATTATCATCATGATCATCGACATCATTTAACCTTCATCATTGTCACTATCACTTTTGTTGTCTCATAGAATTCCTGCACAACTTTGATATACAGCTGAAAACATTTGCCAATACTTCCTCGCTACCCTGCGCCAACTCAAGGAATGCAACTGTCAACAACGAGACAGTGGACATACACTGTGACCGCACTGTGACAGTACAACAAGTGGTTCTCACAGGGGAGGGGATCAGGGCTCTTTGTTCTATATACATCAATGGAGGTAGGGGTCGAAGACAAATGAGTGTGCATATAGGGAAGGGATTTTTTTTTGGGGGGGGGGAGACGAGGGGAGAGGGGAAATGGAGTGTGTGTGGATGTGTGTGAGTGAGCGATGGGGTGTTGCAGATTGCGTGCATGCACGAGTTAAAAGCCTATGTTATTAACCGACTCTTCTGGTGGCCTATCATGGTTTATCAAAGTAGACTGGCCTATATTTTGTACTAGGCCTAGCTTCATTATGGGTGACACCAAATTTAGGATAGGTCTTCCTTTTATTTCCAACAAGTTTCTTTTATAGATTTTAAGCGTCAAAACGATCTCAAGTTTGTTTTGGTTTTTTTTGTCAATATTTCACGAATGCACATCCACGTGTGTCATTTTTTCACTTCAAATGACCTCCAAGGCGGCGGGTGAAAGATCAGGCGAGCCCCGTGTTCATTGGCTGACAAACATAAAAATGACAATTCCTTCGCGTCATCAACAGACGCAATGAAATGAAAGCAGGTTGTTGGTGGTTNTGTTCATTTTCATTTCATTTAGCTGTGCACAGAAGATGCAAATAATGCAACGGCCTTTCTCACCTCCTCGTAACTTTGCCTAAGCTTTATCTAGTAGTCCAGTTTATTGCTTTGCAGTGTGATGAAATGATTGCTTACATCTACACATTCATAGTAATTTTACCACTGTTTTTCCTTTAGATGGCAAGAACTACTGCGTCCTTTACACTAAAATAAATACAGACTAATTGTTATCGTACCTTAAGGTTGCCCTGGTAAAATACATTATAGACCATTCTTGATTAGCCAGCTGCAACAAAGCTCACTTCCTGCTCAAGCAAAATATAAATGTAAATAGTAATGTGATAACATCATCATATCTCACTTCCGAAAGTAAAACATGCATCGGGGCAATAAAGTCAGACCACATCAACCAATCATAATCCTTTGACAATGGAATTGTCCGGATGACCGTACATACATTTTGACTGAGGACGGTCTATTGCTGTAATTGCAGGTCGTAATGTGGCTCTGAATCAAAACACGTCACAATCCACCACTTACCAAGACTGGAGGTCACAGCGTGCTGTGGATGGGGACTGGGGGAGACACGGGAGACGAGAGCCTTTACACTGTAGCAGTACTATGTCTTTCCAAGATGGCGACCATCGACCAAGCTGGAGCTTGCAGTTCCCATTTCCACATGAAGTGACCAGATATGTTCTCGTCAACAGAGACAGTGAGTAGATTATCGCTTATACTTGCTTTGAGAGCAGGAGAAATGTGAGACAGAGATGAAGAAGAGCAGGAAAAATGATGGAAAGAGGATCATGCCATAACATTGAAACTTAGTAAAAGAGGTTTTGCTTCTATGCTATACTGCCTTTATCAGAAAATGGAATGAAACGATGCAAATAACACATGTTATTAGTTATGATGTCAGTGACATTGTCTCCTAATGGTGATCATGCTTATAATATAATATAATATAATATAACATAATATAATATAATATAATATAATATAATATAATATAATATAATATAATATAATATNCATATCATATCATATCATATCATATCATATCATATCATATCATATCATATCATATCATATCATATCATATCATATCATATCATATCATATCATATCATATCATATCATATCATATCATATCATATCATATCATATCATATCATATCATATCATATCTTATCATATCATATCATATCATATCATGATTATGGCTTCTTTGTACTCTATATTTTTCAAAAAGTTTTGTGTCATACCTGGGCAGGATCATCTTAAATATCAACTATATATTTATGACGAGGATGATGATATTTGTTAGGAACTAAGTTTTGATCAGATTTCCTCGAAAATACATAGATTTATATATGATTTACCTCTTATACTCTTATTTACCTATATTAAATTTCCAACATTTATTTATTAAATGAGAAATATCCTTCCATAGATCATTTTATGAACACATGGTTATAAATGTAGTTTCATGCGAGTGAATATTGATTTCAATAGGTCTTACAAAGGTAATGCATTTACAATAACGATTTCTAACTCGAGAAATATGCCATTGTACATTGATGTTTCTCACTTTGTGTAGCTTACAGTTTTATTATTCTTCATAACGAAGGAATGAGATGGGTGAGGATGGAAGGGGAGACGTTTGTGGATGGGCAATATGATATTCTGTGGTGGCACTGGCACCAAAGATAATGGAGAGCTTGCACACTAATGATGTGATCCTATAAGATCATGAGCATTACATTAACTGCATATTGAACGCTACTAAGAGTGCATCCAGCACCTATGCACTAACAGTGGTTACAACAATCCCACCGTTGATGCGCATGTTCTCTAATTTCTTCACTGAATGTCCATATCACAGCATTGCAGGCCAGACTAAAGGGGTTCGTCCTCACAAGTTTCACCGAAACTGGCACAATGATCTTCAGATACGAAGACAGGGAATCCACACCTCAGGATGTGTACACAGTCACACCCCTACCAGTGGGACAACACGTGTCTCATGTACAGATCAATGCAATGTGGCAAATCCCGAATGGATATCATGAATTAATTTTGACGCTTTGTGAAGTGGAAATTTACGGTGGTAAGCGTGTGGCTCAAAGATATACAGACTTACAGGCATTATAATATTATATTGCCCCTGTCTTACAGAACACTGCCATCGTCAGTGTTAGGTACACCACGGTGTCACTTCATTCCACCAACATTTTTAACGATGTAATGTTGTAGTAGCTGATTGTCTCAGAGACCAATGGTTTTTGACGTGATGGATAGAATAAAATTTCACTAGCGTTGATCCTGTTTCTGAGTGGTCCTCGCATTGTGATATATGATACCTCTTGTACACATTTTCAATCTGAATATCATTATGGTATCATCAGCATAGTAGGTAAACATGGTAGCCTTCAATGGTTTTTTACTAGTTGAGCTGGAGTGGATGGACGAAGGGTTTCAAGGGCCTAAAACATAAAAATTCCAGAACTCTTTTCATTTCTTGATGAGAATGCACTAGCTCATAACATCCATCGTTTTAGATATACTAAGTACACATATTATATACACAATGAGGTATTTCGGAAAGCGTAATATTTGGCTCTTTATCACGTGATCGAGTAATGTGTCATGTAACAAACCGTAGCGAATGTTTTTGTCCTTAGTGATCTGCATTACATACTGTAATGTCACTAGGGCTGACCATAACTGTTTACTTCCAAGACACAGGTCATGTGATGAGTGCATGTTCCAATTTTCGCATTTTCCAAATAGGTCTCATTAAATGATAAGATTATGCGCGAGAAACGTATTATCGCTGGTTACCATTCCACTTCTATCATTCATCATCAGATGCCATCTGTGAGCAGGGGAAGTATGGACCAGAATGTGAACACACGTGTAACTGTGCTAAGAAAGATGAGGCGTGTTTTGTCAGCACGGGTGGATGTCCATCAGGATGTGCCGCTGGATTTTATGGAGAAAGATGTGACAAAGGTATCTGCAGTGTAGGCCATTTGTAGATCTTTTTTTTGGTCGTCATAGCAGTCAGGAAAAGTCATCCATGTTGTCTTAGGATGAGGTATACTGCGACATTTTATCGGTGGTAAGCCGGTGCATGCTGTCTTTGTGAAATTAATTAGAATGCACCATCAAACTATCTTTGAAATCAACGGAAATGACGAATTCCAGTAGAAAATCTAAGGTGTGATATCGCCCCTTTGATGTAATTCCTCAATAAATGCCAAATCCAAATTTTACAGGAGAAGCTAAAAGCTAAATAAATTTTTAAAAATCTCATTTCTTACAAAATTTCACTTAATGAAGGGAATATTCGCACATCGCTAAATTTTGAGATTCTGGGTTTAAGATAGGGGAGAGACTGTTTTATATAAGAAACATCAGTTCTGTTCAGTATGTAAATGGGCAAGGTCACAGATGTAAAGACATTGTAAAAATTCTTGTCACTAATGATTACAGTGTCGTGCGATGATGCGACATTTCTAAACTTTAACGCCACCAATAGAAAAGTACACTATATTACTACACAAAGGGCCGGATGCACAATTCTGTCTAATTTTGCATAGTGGAAGTCTACAGAGGCATTATTGATGTTGTGAAGTTTCTCGTAGTTACCCCCAGTCCATTAAACAGGATAGTATTGTGCAGAAGGCCCCCATATTACTACAGTTTCGCATATTATTATTTGAACACTGGATTATTTTGATCAGCGAGAAGGCATTTGACTTTCCTGTTTCAAACAGAATGCCAGCCAACATATTATGGCAGAGACTGTAAGGAGAGATGTAGCTCAGACTGTCTGAATCAGCAGTGCCACCCTGTAACTGGTGAATGTGATGGCTGTCCACCAGATAAAGCCGGAAAGTTTTGCAATCAAGGTTTGCATGTGCTGTGAGGAATCTGGAAAATGATTTTCAGTGATATTTTGACCAGTCTTATGCCCTTTTTCGTCCTGTAGTTTATTCTTTAAAATATTGTTTATCAATATTTATTTGTTTCATGTTGCATGTTTTGTTTTTGTTGTTTTGCTGCTACAAATCTTGTAAGCCTCACGCAGCTGCTCTCATCATGCCTGCATGTCAGTTAAGGTGATATAACTTCATTGTGCTGACTATACCTGGCTAAAGGTGACTAGTTCGAATTTTATCGCCAGTGCACTCAAATACAGAACATTGCCAAAATAGGAGCTGATGCTGGGAACACATTTCCACAGAATATACTGACTGGAACCATGTTTCATCAATGTCATACAGAGATTTAGACACAATAAGATAACATACTAGTCATGTCTCAATTACAAAATCTAGACACAAGAAAATGGTATCATCAACATTCGACGACGCGGATTTTCCATGCATATGAACTTTCAGTTGTAATGAACAGTGAGGTGTGACAGGGAATGACAATCGCTAGAGTCTAGGCTAATAAAAACTTTCTTTCTAATAAGACCAGGAGAAATCGGTTCGCTCTAAGTTCACAGAAAAAGCATAAATGGATGGGAGGAGAAAGAAAGACGGTGGAATAGAAAGGATTAGTAGTAAAGAGGATAATATGGAGTTTTTAAAAGATGTTTGTTTAGTTAGAAAGGCAATAAAAAGTCTCAGACACGTAGCCCTGTGTAATAAAACTAACGGCTGTGTAAAACCAATTAGATCTACTAATTTCATTCGTGACACACTGATGGCTTGTTGCAGCGTAAATGTAAATGTAAACGGCTAATCGCGAAAAGATTTGTTGTGAGCTCTCTTATATCTTTGTATTTGGCTGAAGCAAGGTATTCCCAGTAACTGCAACGACATGCAAAATAAACAATGCAATCTTATATATATATCCCAAAGGTGATCTGGAAATGGCAAATTTATACGCGCGTTCAGAAGTCCTAAGTAATGACAGATCTCGGATGAGTGCTTTTGCTCTACCTCCCTCATTTCTTCTCTTCAGCTTGTCCTACTGGTCATTATGGAGGAAACTGCACAGAGAGATGTAGCAAGACTTGTGGAGGTGATGGAAGCTGTCATTCACCGAAAGGGGTGTGTTCTCAAGGCTGCAAAGATGGATACACGGGTCCAGTTTGTGGCGAAGGTAAGATCTTTTGCACGACCAGCCAGTATTCACTGAACTGTTTTTGTTTAATCCATTTCTACAAGCAATAATGAATCCATCAAAAGTTAAATCGCACAAAAGTGTGAAAAAAAAATTGTGGATCGTACAATTGCCTATGGAATCTATTTATCAAATATCAACATTGACAAACTGGGATTTGAAACTTCACTGACTGGCTTGTCACTCGGGTCACAAGATTTCCATTTGGTATCATCTCAGGGCTCTACACTGCGTGCTTGACTTAGGACAAAAGGTAAGGTTAGGTTAAAGAGCATGGGCTCTGGAAGAGAAAGATCCCCTACAATATATCCCCTGGCTGCTTTCTTTCCCCTAACCCTATAATTTACACTTATCGAAGTAGACCTTTACCTTGGGAGAGTCGCAAAACTTTGCCAAATGGACATAGTAGCCTACATTTGCAAACTGAAATGACAAGCTGTTGGGGAAGGCATGATAATAAACATTCTGGAGTCCAATAATATTTCCTGCTAAACTAGGTCTTTTGGGTCTATCTATCGCCTACCATTGTCCAAGTGATGTGACAATCACTTTTTTCTCACAGTGTGTCAAGCCAGGACATTCGGCCCCAGCTGTGCTATGAATTGTAGTGTGTATTGTAAAGTAGATGAACTGAGAGACGTGTCGGTGTGTCATCACGTGACTGGCACTTGTTCACTGGGATGTGTGGACGATCACGAAGGCCTGATGTGTACTGGTTAGTTCATATCAGTTTATTTGATTTTCTCATTCTTTTTCTGCCTGCCTACCAGTCTGTCCGTCCGTCCTCTCGTCTGTCTCTTTCTACTTCGACTCTGTTGTCTGTCTCACTTCCCAACAGTTTTTTTTAAAAACTGATATCCTGCTACCAGCATTTTGCCTTATGACAGTATAATTGTACATGTATTTTCTGTCGGCGTCATCAGCTGTCAAATAAACCAGCAGAATATCGAAGTGAGATATAACAACTATTTTCAAAGCATACCACGGTGGGAGATGTTTATGTTGTGTTGAATTGGGCATTCACTGACCACAGCTGCTCTGCAACAACTATCGTTCTACGGAGTGCCTTTTGCACAGACAAGCGGTCCTGACATCCACACAGAAAATCTCTCTATTTGTTGTCCTGCATTCACGGTATCTATACCTTCATAAAAGCTTCGACGTCCTTTTCCCCTCTGCCCTTTAGAGTTTCCCTTGTCTCTTTTTTTCAGGCATTCTACTATCAAGGTTCATGTCTCTTTTTGTTCCAACGTATTTAAGCCTCCACATTTTTATTTAAAGCATTCTACAACAATGATTTTTATTAGCCCCTCCTCTTTCTGCATGTCTCAATAACTCTATCCAACAGAGAAGTCGACTGAGGGTCTGGCGGTGGGACTTGGTGTCGGTGTAAGCCTTGTGGTTATCATTATGGCTGTGCTGGTAGTCGGCATATTATATTGTTACATGAGGAGAAGGAAGGCATCAAGCCCAGAAACCCCGGCAGCTCCCAGCCACGATCACGTGGACCTCAGCAGACAAGAGAACCAGTACGGGGTTACGCCCCGCGGAGGTTGGTGTCTCATAACTGCTCTATCTCTCTGTTTGAATGAGATCTTTAAGGGAATCTTCTATTCTTCCATTGTGGATTATAATGCATTACTAAAGTGCGCACTATCCTTTTCAAATTCAGTACCTTGTGCATGAAAAATGCGCACCAAAATGCTAAAAAGTGCGGGTTTTTTTTCTGTTTAGGGCAGTGATATTAGAAAAGCTTTATCTCAAAATAATCACTTCAACAACAGATTTCATATATGTATCTAAGACACATTAAATGCATACTTAATAAAAGAGAGAGATTCAATATTTGTATTTTAACAGTGTGTTATGTAGAGTTAAGGGAAAAGGTTGTCTCTCAAAGTGACATTATGAAGACAATAAGATTTAGAAAAATAAACTACTTTTGTGGTGATATATGTATCCTAAGATCACCACCCATTGCAGAAAAAAAAATTCACTGATTAGCATGCCGGTCCGCAGTTTTGCCTGCTACGCCATGTCTTCTCCTTAAAGACGGCGAAAGTCTTTGTGAGTTACTTCCCAGCTCTATTATTTTAAAACTAACTTATTTACTTCTGGATGGAAACAACATTATTGCACAAAATAATATCGAACTTTGCGCGCTGGCGATATCTAAGGAAATCGTCCCTGATATTTTGAGGGTTTCTCTTTGTTACCACTGGCGCGAAAATTTAGGTACCACTGTGCATGCGCCCTAAATGAGCTCCGTTCCATGATTCAAAACCCTGCTAAAAGTCACCCTGCTGATCGTCCCTGTTGTTCACTGAATATTATATGATATTCCTCTTGAGCTTCCTACAAGATAGGCATGGACAAGGAATCGGTTCTCAGAGAACCGGAAAAATGAATGCATCTATTTCCAACTATCCTGTTAACCGGTTAATGGATCGCTTTCAAGCGAATCAGTTTGGTGAACCAATTCGTTAAATCAAATCCGATTCAGTGAATGTTTAACTCTTGAACTTGACATAACTACTGCCTGAGATTTTTCATCCTCAGGTAATGATTACGATGTACCAAAGGACGTAAGCTCACATGTGGACCGACAGTTTGAGAGTCCTACACAACAGGAGATTGTCAAGTACGCGAACCACGACGACAGCGAAAACCCGTACGAATCCATCGAGTCGGGAAATTTACCCGAGGGACGTGAAGAAACTGAGATTTCATTAGTTTCAGACACGAATCCAAAAGCAGCTCCGGACACAACAGACATTCCTTCCCGTGAAGAGACAGTTGCAATAGATGACAGCTCCTATGAGAATGTCTTGTTTTCTTCCAGTGCGTGAATTTCTCTGATGGACAAAGTTTACTTTTGGATAGTGGTGGAAATGTGGTAGAAGTAATGTGAATTTATTCCTTGAATGCAACCATAATTATATTGTCTTCCAGCCAGTCAAAATGAGGCTTAAGTTTGTTGTTTTTTTTGGGTTTTTTTGCCTAAATTAAGTCACAGGTATGACTTAAGAGCTTAATGTAAGTGTGTAGCCTGATTAGGTGAACACAAAAATTGACCTAGCTCTATTCTGGCCTGAGTTATAGTTGTTGGAGTGGCTGGTGTTCATCCCATGGAACGGCAAAAAAAAACAAAAAACAAATATGGGAACATGGCGATTGAACACAACATTATTCTTCTTAACAATAATGTTATTTAATCTGATATGCCCTACAAAGACTCAAATTTATCCCCAGTTACTGATTGTGTGCCCATAAAATGAATATGTTGCTTTATTGAACTGATTTTGTCCTCAATATCTACAACAAGCCCTAATTTAAATCCATATGAAGCTAATAAACTTTAGAGCCTGTTATCTCAGTTCCCAATTTAGCGGCACGCTTCTCATTCTAACGGGCTGCAAGACATTATTTTCAGCTGACATTGTTTGTTAAAACTCTGGGTCCAGTACACTCACTCTATCATGCTTATTGGCAATTTTTTTAAAAATGTGAATCCATGCTATTCTGAAACAAGTTATTACAAGTGCTAAAGCAATAGCTGCCATTTATTATTTACTGTTATTATATTATTGTGAAATATGCTGAATACAGAATGTCATAAGCTTGTTGGAGAGTACTTTCTCTATTGTTTTCTGCCTATGCGGCAAACTAACTTCTCAAGTTCAGAATCTGCCACATATAAGTCATTTCCCAAACCTTGTAATTTGTCGCCATGAAGATCCCATATCACCCATATTCACACCACTACTTTTTGCGAGGAACGACAGACATGCGTTATGATCATTCAGTGACCAGACATAGCAGAGGGAAGTCATGAATGTTCGAGTAGGTCTAAGATTCCCAGGGATTATTAAGATCTCACAGATAGACCATAGGAATGAGGTAGTTAGATCTTCAGATCTTGAAAATACAATGAAAGGATTGGCTGGTATATTTAATGTCTAGCGTAGAAGTCTTGATAGAGGCAAAATCAAAGGAATCGCAGAAAAAAAGGCAACGGACTAAATCAGACTACATTTTCATTGTGTTTGTTCCTTTTCATAAACATACCAATGTGGGACGAATTCATTATATCGAAAATTCACTATCCTTCTCTCTTTAAAAGGTGACAGGCACAGATTCTAAACTGAAACATTCAACACAAGCAGTCATCGAGTTAGCGACATGCACACTCATATAGCCATTTCCATTTATATCCCTTAGCCGTAATTTCAGCCTAGCACAGCGTGGATTAGAACTGGCAATTAAACTTTTTGTTGATTTACGAGTTGGAAAACGCCACTCTATTGAGAGATATTTAGTCAATGTATACATACAATGATTCATACAAACATATTGCCATATAGTTACCAAAAAGTTGAGAAATCCCTTCCCAATATTATCATGTTTTGAAACCAGTTAGGTGCTGACGTGAAGGACAGACATCAACACATAAAAAAATAAATGTAAAGGATGCGATAGAAAGATGCATAAGGGACCAAGTAATACAAAAGAGGCATAAAAACTGCAAACGACAAACAAAGCCAGATTTTACTTGATTATAAAGGAGATTACAAATTCGAAATGCATTCCGTTAATAATTCTTCCACAGAAATAACGCCGTGCTTCTACACGCTTATAGATCAAATAACCGTAAACTACCAGCTGAAAAAGATAGGTGCGAAAACACCTGCCGCAGAGAGAAAATGTAATCTGTGCCACTTTGAGATTGGCATTGGCCATGTATTTTAGGGATTGATTTAGTAGCGTGCACTAAAAAGCAAACGAATGAAATACCTTTCAAAATATTACAAAAGACCAAATATCTTCACATGAAGGATGAATGAATATTTCGAAGGAATGGTGAGGAAAAGATAGCTAGATTTATAAGGGTTATTGTTCAAACCGCAAATAAAAATGTGAGTCACTGATAAAAGTTGGCCCTATTTTTTTTTTACCATGGTGTGACCGATTTCACTCTTTTATTTCACGAAACTGTGATCTAGACTATCTATTTATATTTTTATATGTTATTAATGACGATCAACTGTCTAACTTGTTGTGTCTGTCGCGCCGGTTTGTAAATTAATGTTATATTCACCCCCAACAGACCGTCCTGTATTTCTGGCCATGATCAATAAACTTGTTTACCTTGTGAAACTTGTTGGAAAACGTCTCCTACCATGTATGACGCAGATAAGTGCACTGCTGCAGCCATAGTTTGTTTTTATTCTTATTTTGATATGAACTTCTTTGTGTTTCACAAGCTACCTGAGAATAAACCATTATAGCAAGACCATAAGATAAACATGATTCTTCTCTAATGTGAATGCACAATGTAGAAAGGAAGTTACAGTTACTGGAGCTGACCCTACATCAGTCTATGGATGAGAGTCGAACTAATCAAATGCTGACATTGCCACAGTTTTATCAGAGCGTCTTCAAGAGATATCGGGACTACGAATGTTTGCTCCCCCGCTGGGTCACTGTAGGTTGCAGAAGCTTAATTGGTTTAAAAATTGAACAATCAGAGTTAATAATACCAAAGTATAAAAGAATAAATGCGTAGAAATAACCGAATAACATGAAACAACACGGCACAAATGGTGAAATGTATTCCTAAATTTGTTTAAAAATAATTAATTGTCGCATGCATTGTTTCCCCGTGGCTTCAGCGGATGGCTTGTGATCTGCCAAGGCAGGTCTAATTTTAACACCTTTTTATCTAAGTTGAAATAGGGAAAATCTATATGAAGAAACCCCATTCTAAGAAGTATATAATCTGAGCACAGTAATGGAATAAGACCTGCGGATTAGCCTTGACCATCTTGGAACATTCCGGTGGTTCGAGGAGAAAATTGAATTAAATGTATTTATATTTGGCAACTGCAAATGCAAAAAAGGCGAAAAGAGGTGATTCTGTGGGCAGTGCTGTGGTGAGCGCGATACTCATGAATTGGGATTCTAAGCCACGGAAGTTGGAGTTTCTAAACAACGACTGCATTCCAGAATGGCTGACCTATGCGTGATGCTTGACACGGTGATGAGGATGATGACAGAGGAAGAGGATGATGTTCTCATTTATCATTATATATGTATAACTATATCACCCTGGATTCTGGCTACATCCTCCTCCGACACAAAGTCGCTAAAAAAACGTTCCACTAACAAATTTGAAACGCAGGTCGTGACAGCCATTGTTCCCGAACTTCCACATTCGGTGTACCGTAAAGTTTCCCACATTTTCTATCTTTAGTCTCAACTTCGTCCACGTCCCTGAAGGGGTCCCGAGCGGGGCAAAACACGTTTCCAAAGTGACCATGAAAAAAAAACCTTAATTCAAAACTGGTTTGTCTCCAAAGTTTGAGGAAAAAAACTTTGATAGAAAGTTCGGGGCAGAGTGCGTGTGTGTGTGTGTTTGGGGGGGGGNGGGGGGAGAATTTGGGATATTTTGACAGATGAAGGTAATCTACACCACACAGCCCCGCTTATGAAAGAGCTAGTGCTTTTACCCAACGTGAGCCTATGTCGGACTTTCGCACCATGAAATGTTAGTGACAAAAAACAGACACAAGTTTTTAGTAAAAACTATAGCTCAGCAAGTTGTAACTTAACGGACTGAACTTCGTATATGACAACACATTCACCAGTAAAGGTTACTACCACAGAGTTGCTCTGTTAAGTACACATGTACATAAATGGGATCTTCTTTTTTCTTCATTTAGGCTTATATTATAAAGTTGGATTTGGACGTTTCTCAGGCTATTGCTTCTGAAAATCCATCTATAGCGGCTCACTGATACTCATATTTGTGATAAGTAGATAAGTAGATCTCATTATTAAGTAAGATTTTCTCAAGCAGAGATTCATTATTATTAATATAATATCATTTATTATTCTTGTGGATCTCGATAATAAGAACAGCTCAATGGACCAATCTCAGTTTATTATGTATGCACGAACATCCGGGTATTGCAAGCCACGACTGCAACTATTATTACTTCAACATTCGACTTTTCAGTGGCCAAAGGCTTGGGATTGGCTGATATGGTCTGTTCCCTGGGCTTTCATTGGCTGAATGCATCTTTAATTTTCCAAAGCAAAATGTAATGATGTAATAACACTTTTATTTTGTTTAAGCTGGAAGTGAGTTTCATTGGAGTTGACTACTTAAGAACGGCCTATGACTCAGACTTTTTCCAGACACAGAAGAAATACTTATTACCAAGATTTAATTGAATTAGCAACAGTGCAAAATAACAAGGCTGCATGTGAAAAGGGGCTATCATTTTGGGCCCAAACACTGTGTCCCGTCTATGTCAATGGATGCTTTCTAGCGTATCTCACAGTAAAAACCAACTGACATACTTGTTCTTGTCATTCAGGACGTAATTCAGACTTCATTATATGAAGTTGTAAAGATCAGGCCAGCACCCAGTCATGCATACTAAATATACAGCTCTTGATCTCTTAGGCATTCTCGTTTTTTTCTTTCTCTCTCCCCCTTCTCTCTCTCCGTCAATATGTGTCACTCTCTGTGTCCTTGTCTCTCTCTGTGTCTGACCTTACCTCTCTCTGTCTTTATTAATTTCTGTCTGTCTTTATCTCTCAGTCTCTTTCGCTACTCTTTCTGTCACTCTCTGTCTGTCTCTCTCTCTCTCATTCTCTCTCTGGTTCTCCCCTTCTTTTCCCTCTCCCTCTCTCTCTCTCGCTCCTTCTTTATGCTCTAGTGCTTTTGCCATTTCTTTTCCATTCTTTGTGAGCCGGATTTACATATTTGAGGCTTTCTCGGCCCCAGTATGTCAACATGACATGCTAAACTATTTTGTGCAAGAAGTTCTTTAACACAGCATTAAGATATGGAAATTATTCTGCCTAGGTGAACTGAGGCGAGACGACTGACTGGGGAGATTGGTATATGAATCAGTTGTTGAACATAGTGTACTAAACATACTGGATTAAACTCTCGTTTTGGAACATAGAATCGTGATCACCTAGTAGTTAAAGGGAGGTGGAAAGACAAGCTTTGGCTAAGAGGACGTGTGACTTATGTAAAAATGATATATGTGACGAATTTCATGTTTTATTTCTATGTAAAATGTACGACATACAAAGGAAAAGATGGATTGAGAAGTGAGTGAAGACAAACCCCAATATTTAAAATGATGGGTATTACTCTGTTTGACTCAAAATGCCCCCAAACAACGCAACACATCTCGAAATTTGTCAAAGCCATACTCTTTTCGCAAGGCACCATCAGCTGTTCAGTTAAATAAACAGAAAGTTTGAAATAATACATGAAATTCAAAGTGAGCGCCCTACACCATTAGCATCAGCATTAATATTATTCTGAACTTATGTCTTTGACCCATGTATTCTCAAATTTGTCTCCAGTTAGGATGTTAATATGATCATCCGCCTGTCCGATTGTCTGTCTATTTTTTGCTTGTCTGTTCATCTATCTATCTATCTATCTATCTATCTATCTATCTATCTATCTATCTATCTATCTATCTGTCTGTCTGTCTGTCTGTCTGTCTGTCTGTCTGTCTGTCTGTCTGTCTGTCTGTCTATCTATGGCAGCATAAACCTACGGTTGGACAGTACATAATCAGACATTGGACAGACAACTAGACAAATGACAATTATATATAATTTTAGATAGATAGATAGATAGATAGATAGATAGATAGATAGATAGATAGAGAGATAGAGAGAGAGAGAGAGATAGATAGATAGATAGATATTTTGTTACCATAATATTGTCACATTTTTATACTGGAAATAAAACGTGTGAA
>JAWQUT010000139.1:31807-37783 GCA_033807755.1 Ellobium chinense
GCCACGATATAGTCTTGGCGTCTTTGATTAAGTTTGCTCACATGTGTGTACGTGTGCAAAGATACATCCACACATATGCAATGGTTTATTGCATGTCAGACAGAAATTACATAAACATATCAGACTTAAAAAGGAGAGTGATATGCTACTTTATGTAATGTTTTACATTAACATTATTTGTAGCTTTTGCTCTAAGTGGATACACAAATGTATATTTAGCATTTCTTTTATTGCGTCATAATCGCACACACTGACATGCACCACTGCACACAAATACACACGCGCACACAAAGATATATATATATATATATATACACACACACACACACACACACACAGAGACACACACACACACACACACACACAAAGAGAGAGAGACACACACACCTGCACACACACCCACACATACACACAAATACACACCCTCCTATGCACGCACGCATGCGCGCACACACACACACACACACACACACACACACACACACACACACACACACACACACACACACACACACACACACACACACACACANACACACACACACACACACACACGGGTATTGCTCATCATTTCCCATTCATCTCATCTGCCCCAATAGGTCGTAATGTTGCCCTTAAACAAAATGCCACACAGTCAAGTACAGTATTATATCACGTTTACTGGAACGCTTCCAAGGCTGTAGATGGAGACAACAGAGCGGATGAAGCCAGTGTAGAATCGACTTGTAGTGCTACCGAAGCAAAAGAGCCCAGAAGTCCTGGTTATTCAAGCTGGAGTGTAATGTTTTCACATCCACAACGGGTGAACAGATATGTTCTCTACAACAGAGCACAGGGTAAGTGACATTTACTGCAATTTCAAACCAAGAAAGATGAAGGGAAAGAAAAGAGTGAGGGAGATGGAAGAGAAGTCTCTTCAAAACTCATTTCTCTTTAAAATTTTAGCAGCGTTAGCTCTGCCTCTGACTGTGTGCGTATAGATATTAGGACCGCTTTTATTTCGACGCAGACTAATTAATAAGTAAGGTTAAGCAGCACGGACGACGATTACTGCTTGCCGCCTAGTCAATTACCGACGTGAGTGGAGTCACCACTACAAAGAGCCGGGGCGGTGTTTGAAGAAGAAGTACCATGTGGATATGAATGATATTCAGAATCTCTCAGCTCTCAACGACATCCCGGCTTAAAACAAATTATAAGACTGTGTGCACAATGCTGTCTAACTTTCCGCTCTGGCAATAACTACGGTAAATCCTAAATCCCCAAAACTACAGTGATGTTTCCTGTAGCTACCGCCAGCGAGCAGAATTAAACAGAATTTCCTGATATATAATTTCAGGTCACATAAGAACATTCACCCTTAACACTTCTGAGCTAGCGCATTAACGATTGGATATCGTACCATCGTAAGAATTACATTAATTCTGCGTGATGTTCGCTACAAAAGGGTGAATTTAGCACCGATGCAATAATGTAACATCTATGATGGTAAGAGATCCCATGGTTAATGCGCAAGCTTTTAAATGCGTGCAAAGTACCGCAGTTAGGGGGAGAGGGGAGTGTAAAAATGAATCAAAGAAGGTTCATTGGTAGCTCATGCACTTTTTTGTTTCCCCCATTTTTAAAAAAGTCGAGAGGTCTACGATGGGTGATTGCGTGTGAAAGGCGACAATTTTCGTTACAAGACATTGGTGGATACAGATTCATCTGCTAAGCTCATTTATCAGATTGTCGACCAGAGAAGATTGACCCGGTTCCAATCCACTTCAGAGACAATCAGATAAACTGTATTTCTTAATAAAGGGTGAAAATGGCTGTTTTCTTTATCTGTGATATTGAAGGGGGTAATTAGCATACAATTTGGGATCAGCTAGTTTAGGCCTAGTCTAGAGGACTAAACTAAACTTGTTATGTTTGGGTGTGCATTGGTCTAATTTTAAGGTTAAAACGCGTTCATTGTGTCGGCTAACGTAAGAACTTGTTCCCCTCCTTTGTTTTATTAGATTGTAAAAATCATGGTTTAATAAACTTGTACCAGTAAACACAAACAAATCATGATGTAAGACTGCCTTAACCATTTTTCTCTATAAACCAATGTTTCTCTTCTTTCAATCCAAACAAGACATTGATCAGTGTGTAACTAGACGGGATGTCGTTGGGATTAGTGGGTTGTTTTTTTTCCTTGGACAGCAAAATGCATACCTGTGAAATGTTGTTAAAGTAAGGTTGGCACTACTGTTCAATACAGCAGACGCCATTTTCAGAGCTTTCGCTGTCAGCACTCTGAACGAGACTTGAGGTCGATTAAATTGGAACGGACCTATACGGCCCATAGTGACTTGGTACTCTTACGACCCATAGTGACAAGATACCCATGCGACCTACAGTGATTTGGTACCCATACGACCCATAATGACTTGGTACCATGAGAGCGAACAAACGTACAAACATCAATAATGTGATTGCATACAAGAAGATAAAATGGCATTGAATGAATTGGTAGCGAGGGAAGATGGGGATACAAACGATATCATTATCAACAGATCATGAAAACTGTAAAATGAAATAAAAAAAGACTGAAATTGCCAAATTTTGCTCCCCCACATTCATATTAGAAGCAACCTGGCTCAATAGTGGATTACATATACACAAGGCATGTTACTCCTTCCGCCAGTTAGCGTGTGTAAAGTCAGGGAAGGTGGGTGGGATGGATGTCACATGTTCAGCTTTCTTAACGAAATTTGGATTTCCAGGGTTCAACGCCTGCACTTAGCCATCACCATAGGCCTTTTGGAGGGTCTCATGTTATTACCCCATAAATCGTGTATATTACTTAATTTTTTAACATAAAGCATATTTAGGCCGCCTGATACTGACGCTATGTACATCCAACTGTTCAACCTCCTTCATGCGCATGCCTAGAGCTTGATGTTAGAACAGGGGCAGGATTAGGAAAGAGTAAGCACAAATGAGAGAATTCCTAGTCAATAATAATGTTCAGGGACTGTTGTAAGTATGCTTTTTCTGCTTTATTCCTACCCTAACTTTGCCCTACCCCTAAACCAAGCTCTAGGCGGGAATGTCGAAATTCCAAGTCAACAAAAGTGCAATTCTTTGCCGTGTGCAAAATCGCAGCCCTCTGTTAAACTGATTCAGTTTAAATACTCTACAATATGTCAAGACTTTTCTGCCCCGACCAGTCTCCAATCTATTGGCAAGGCCAATAACGATAGCTATGATGATAGCAAACTAAACTGTGTCTTAGTAGAATGCAAGCTAACAAAAATTGCCATCACCAAAGTTGCCAGTTTGTTGGTGTACCTGTGTGCGAAAGAAAAGTTGAGCTATGAAAGCTGAGAAGTAAGACTGCCCCCTTAGGTACCTCTAACTATACTGGCAATAGTTCGCCTCTGAATGGACCAACAGTAGTAAAGATGGTGGGAATTAGCTCCCTTGTACCAGCACCCGCTTTCCACTCTTTACACTTTAGTTTTTCTCTTTGTTGTAAGATTGATCTTGTAATACTGTAATATCCAATAAGTTTAAACTTTCTTTGTCGATAAACAGCAGAACAATGAACACTTCCATATTAGGTTTAGCTTGACCTATTTAGACCTAGTAATGTAGCTTTTGGCCTTGAGTCTTCTTCTACCTGGCTTAACCTCCCCTGCAATTCTAGGTCTATAGTGATCTGTATTGTAATTTCAACTGAATTTATAGAATTACCATGTCTATTTTAAGCCAGTATGTAATCACTCTACGAGAGGATTTAGAAGTAGTAAGTTTAAGGACTGGGTACAGCACTGAGCAGTATGTCATGACTGCATTGGCAATGACAGACATTTACAACACATTCAGTCCCTGACTAACAGTAATCTTCCCCCTCCTCTAAATCTTCCCTTCACGTATCACCCTATGCAAAGCAGTGGATCAATTTTTCAAACGTTTGGAATAGTAAAAAGCTTAAAGAAATTGACTTAGAATTCCTTTCACAATCAAAATAGTTGTCCAAGAATGGTAAACCAAATGACTGAGTTTTTAGGGGTTTAAGGCAACAAATTTCTTTTGATCTGTAGAAACCTCTATTATTCTCGTGAAGTTATTTTTTTTTAGTCCCGCTCCGTTTAGATGGCGCATCTGAGTTAGTTAGTGACGAGTTGGTTATTCTTTCTTTCCAGGGAAGTAACGTTGTTTTCTCTAAATGTTAATATTTATTGGGATACTTCCCTTGCCCGCATTAAATACATATATTTCATATATTATATCAACTTCAATTTAGGAAGAAGTAAAAGTTTGCACATCTGGTTGATATGTTTATGGAATGACCCAGAGTTGTTTTCATACATTCTCCTCTGTTCTTTCCGAACTTTAGCACGGAGTTGGCGCCTCAAAGGTTTCATCCTCACAAGCTTTGACGAGACTAAGCAAGCTGTGTTCAATTACACAGACACTGAGAAGAATCCCCAGACTGTGTACACGGTCCTGTCTCCAGACGTGCGAGGGCCAGTATCAAGTGTACGGGTGAATGCAACTGAACAGTCAGGTCCCACAGCTTCTGGTGGCACCGCTACCGAAACTGAACTCACACTTTGTGAAGTGGAAATATATGGTGGTTAGCATTCTGCACGTAGTTTTCTCTTAGAATGACATGTCTAGTACCGTCAATATATGTCTGGCTTCTTAGTCTTGCCCTCGACACAGAAGTCCTCCAGATGTGTCAAAATTAGAGTAAAGACTTTGCACAGTGTCATAACTCACTTGTCCGCCCAGATCTTTTCATTCAAAGACCATAACGACGCGACATGTAACAGATATGCGAACATTAAAATCTAATATTACCAAACACCTCTAATAGCAACACAAATTCCACATTTTCGTTTGTCTCCCGCCCCCACGCATGCACATAATATGCTTCAAGGACGACAAAATTTTGGCAACTACTGCCACTACTGGACCCGGGGGAGAGGGGGGAGGAGGGGNGGGGGGAGGAGGGGGGAGGGGGCGAGGAGAAGACAGAGACATCTGATCTTCCGACGTTATATACTATCAGCCCTATATGTTCGACTTTTAATGGTAGTAACGCTGGTGAAAAGGAAGGACAAAAAGCTGCGGCACGGAAAATGTTCCTGTCACTGTGACAGCTGGGATCAACAAGGCGATGGCGATCCTCAGAAAAAGTTGCTTGGTAGAGTCCAGCAGGCAGAAGGATTAAGGCTGGATACATAGCCCGAGATAACCACTGACAGGTGTATACAGTGAGACATACTTTAACAGCCTAAATTGGTGTACGCCCCATTGATGGTTAATTTTTATTTTTTATTGATCGTTGATAGTAATAAGCACTAATATCAATATGAAGCACTATCACTGCTAGTGACCTGTGTGACGGAATATTATAAAGATGTGATGTCGTGTACTTTGATTCGACATTCATCCAAAAACAACAGACACAAGCATCTTGTGGGCGATAGGGTACAGGAGTGTACTGATTTATTTTACCCATTTTGGCAGCTTGAGTAACTAATTATAATATCTAGGAAACCCGTTAGGTAACAAATTATGTTACATCATGTATTCTGTTTGTGCACATTTATTATCAATATTATACCATAACATTGGGTGTGCCCACCATTATTTTTTTAGTTTTTGTTGACGCGATCGTTGATATTGATAAGTACTAGTACCAATATGAAGTACTATCACTGCTAGAGACCTGTGTGATAGAATATTATGAAGCACTGATACTCAAAGATGGCATATCTCCGCCACGGACTGATTCTGTGTGTGTGTGTGTGTGTGTGTGTGTGTGTGTGTGTGTGTGTGTGTGTGTGTGTGTGTGTGTGTGTGCGCGCATGCGTGCGTGCATAGGAGGGTGTGTATTTGTGTGTATGTGTGGGTGTGTGTGCAGGTGTGTGTGTCTCTCTCTCTTTGTGTGTGTGTGTGTGTGTGTGTGTCTCTGTGTGTGTGTGTGTGTGT
>JAWQUT010000139.1:41422-62253 GCA_033807755.1 Ellobium chinense
CCCCTCTAAAACTTTTTATAAACCTGTACAAATGTTTAAAATCTCCTGCATATCTTACTGCATGCTTGAAATTACCCGTCTACAACAGACCCCTTGCAGTTTCATTACAACTTGCACTTCTTCCCCACTCGCTTTTAAGTTTAACATTATTATCCGATTTCATTACCTGCTAAACTATCTCAATATTCTTATCAATGTTTGAGTGCCAGTTAGGGCAGATCCGATTCCAGTGCGAGGTATCGATGCAATACCGATTGTTTTTCTGGCTACCAACATCGATAACGAGTACTTTACTTCGTTTAAAATATGAATGCAACCACAATGTATGTAAAGTGTTGTCTCCTATGGTAAGAAATGATACAAAATCCAAACAGAAAGTTACAATAATTAACCTCTAAAGAGGATATACCGTGTCTTATTATCTGATGCAAAATTACAGCCTAATTATAGCCACTGTCAAAACGTCTACTTTCCTGGAAAACAGCTGAAAAATACATGAATTGCTGTCTTAATTAAGGTACGTTCTACTTTGCCAAGTCAATACTGCTTTGCAGCTTTCAAATATTTGGCAGAATGAAAAAGGTCAAATTATTCGAACCTCTGAAGCAGGAACTCGCCGATACCGAAATCTCCAAAAGTACTCGTTGTGGAGTACTTTGAATCGATACCGGCCCGGCACTACTCCCAGGAGAATTTACACCTGGACTCGCGTCTCTCTGGCATCAATGATGACCTGATGTGATATCTAGACGTACATGCCGGCTGACAGACGATAGGCGAGAGCCACGGGAGGGAAAGAGAAAAAAAATGACAACCAATGAAACGCTGAAGTTGTGAAACATGCTTGGTGTATAGAAGACTAACAGTACCGGTAATGTAGTCTAGGATGGCCTTAGCTTCGACAGGAGGACATGTCAAACAATAGGCATGAATGATGATAATATACCTGTGTGAGTACATGACCTATTTCGCTCATCGTCTTTGTCCAGTCTCCCGGACTTTTTCTTCCTTCTGACATTAAGCTTTTTATATTAGATGTATTATTCTTACTGATATAAAAATATGGTCTGTGGTGAACATCGGTGATTTCTATATGCTTTAGTGTGTCAACTGTCAGCCTTTCACAAAGAAAGGCTAACGGTACTTGTCTGCCTTTCACATAGAAAGACGAACATTTTTAAACGTCTGAGAATTTTCATAGGCTATCACAGTGAGTATGACATGTCGAGTTTCTTGACGTTTCAATTTCACAGCGATAAAAGTTAGATGTATATGTCTCATATCCAAACCATTCCGATTCATATCAGTATTTGTTTGTTTCTTTGAATTAGATTTATTTATTACTAAACTCTTGTCAAAAGACCAGATTCATCACTCATTGCATTTATACAATCTTGCTGTACAAGAAGAACAACGGATTTGGCACAGTAGCATCAGGTTGGACTGTCCTTTTTTCTCTATGGGTGGCTAGCGTCCTGGGATCGTTTGGGATACTTCACTGGTAAAATATCACCATTAAGGTTTTTAAGCGTGTCAGCGCGATTACAGCTATATTGCGCCGTTATGGTTCGAAGACTTAAATTACTGCCTAGAATTTTCCTATCAATCTTGGCCCGGACAACGGCACGCTGGCCTTACCCTTCTACGACTTTAAAACTGTCAATAAAAATGTTTTTATAAAAGTACCGGTATCAAAATTCCATCACATCATTTTCTTTGATATAGAATGAGGGTTGTTTCTGTGAAAAATGAAACATATTACAAGATAATTTATAGAGATAAACGATTTGAAAGTTATGTAAACAAAATTCCACATGGCCTCTGTTACTATAGCAACCGTATTTTTTTTTCAAAATCAACGTGTGTATTTTTTTGTTTTGTTTTGAAGAGGAGTTTTTGATATTTGTTATGTATATGCAATATAGATGTGTATAAGAGACAGCACACACACACACACACACACACACACACACACACACACAAAAAGACTTTGTGAGGTTTTATTATGCGGATGATATTAAGTCTACCTGATTTATTCTGTTTTGGCTCTGGTGGTAGGATGGTAGACTGTCACTGGATCCTGTCATCTTCACGCCCCCTCTCCTCCCACCACGCTCAGCTTCAAAAAAGGCCCACAAAAAGACTGCACTTATTGTCTTGCATTTATCTATTCAGATTTCCTACATAAGTTCAGTGTTGAACTCAGAAGTAACAGTGCAGTCATCTCTCCTCTCACATGCACCAATTCAACAGTCAACATCAAGACACTGGACATTCACTGTGATGTGATGGACACAGTCAAACAAGTGACTCTCACTGGAGAGGGAGTCGGGTCTCTTTGTTCCATTTACATCAGTGGAGGTAGAGTCTTTTCATGTCAGGCTAATAATCGTGCAAGTTTATTTGATAGACTCCTTATGAAAGAACTTCACGTTTTAATAAAATATAATACGATTACTTTGTACTGGACACATTGGCGATTTATGTTGTGATACAATCCTCTAAAGTGTCAGGAAGTCAAAGGGTGGAGACACTTACTAGACAGGAATCTTGTGAACATTTTTTTTTCTGCCTTGCTCTCCGAATACTGGAGATTTCTATCTATCTGTTGTATATAATGAAATACGACTTTGTTCAAAGATATCGAATGTTATCACATAATAGGAAGTCACATGTTAGAATCCTCAGTGCACTGAGCTTGAAAGTTACTGCGAAAACAGACATGAAATTAAATGTGTTTTAGAGTGAGCCAGTGATATGGTCTTTACCTTTTCGATTCTACTTCAACGCACACGCAAGGGTTTACTGCATTTCAGACTAAAATTACGTAAACATATCGGACTGGAAAGGATAGTTACGTGATACTGTATTATACAAGTAGAGCATACATTTTTACATTCATACTTCTTGTCGGTTTGGCTCTAAGCTGACGGTTATATGCACAAATGCATGAATGCTGGTCAGTTCCCTCTTTCTTGAACGGAACTGGTGACTAAATTGCCAGATAAAATGCATGTGAATAAATTTAAATTCTAAATATGTAATTCAAGAGTGATGCGACTTTGCCATTCCAAAATTTTAATGACATTCAAGCGCAAAACATGTCGAATTTTTTTGTTTGTCTTGGACTTTCCCCATAAAGTCCGGTGCGCACCATGCTCAGTTGCGTTTGAGCATACATCATGAGGAGATTTTTAAAAGATTATTGTTGCTTTTTTAAAAATGTTCGTCTAAACAGTGGTCAAGTCACTCGCCAAACACCGAAAAGGCACAGCTACAAAGATAACAAAACGTCTTTTGTGAATTGTTGACTGTATTCAAAGGCTTCCTCGCGGCATTCTCGATGTCACAAATTTCGGTTTATACTTTTATCAATTTTGACATCATAATCGCACATATTGACATACACAGCTACACGCACATACATACACATACACAGACACAAACCTGCACGCGCGGACACATAACCGTGCACACATCACATCCACACACGTACAAACACACATGCACACATTCATGCACGCACACATCCATGCACTCATGCAAACACATACACACACACACACACACACACACACACACACACACACACACACACACATATACACACACGTACGTGTACACAAGGGCATTGTTTATCATTTCCCATTCATCTCATCTGCCCCAATATAGGTCGTAATGTTGCCCTTAAACAAAATGCCACACAGTCAAGTACAGAAAACTATCACGTTTACTGGAACGCTTCCAAAGCTGTAGATGGAGACAACAGAGCGGATGAAGCCAGTGTAGAATCGACTTGTAGTGCTACCGAAGTATTAGCGCCCGGAAGTCCTGGTTACTCAAGCTGGAGTGTAATGTTTTCACGTCCACAACGAGTGAATAGATATGTTTTCTACAATAGAGCTGAGGGTAAGTGACATTCAATCGAGGTACGTGTTTTGCTCCCGCGCGTGATCCTCTCAGGGAAGATGGCAAAGCATAATTTATGTTAATTAGAAAATGTGCCGCGGCATGGGAAAGCCGGGCGGAGGACACAAACAGCATAGAGGAGAAATCGGCAAATTTGGGGTCGTAGGTGAACTTTAATGCAATTTTAGACGTGTGCATATTGACCATTTATGTCCATTTTTTTACACCCGCTAGACTGTGTCCAATGTCAAATTTTAAGCCCGATTTCCTCAAATTGGGATTTTGAGGGTGACCTCATTAAAACGACCATAACTCAGTTATTTTTTTAAGATATTTCAGAAATGTAAAGTTCTCCACGCAGCAGTGAATTCCTTTTCCAGTCATACTAAATATTTTATATCTTTAAAATTGCACTTGTGCCCTGTTTTCTCATGCTGTCACACAAATGTGGAATTCCTTGCGATACACTGAAAGTAGGAGCTCGACAACAGTGGCGGCTACAATTGTTCAAACATGTTAGTGGAACTTTTGTCAACGGCCTGGTATGGATATGGCAAGGCCTAAGGGTAATGTGGAGGCTAAGAAATAAGGTCATCAACCTCTTCCTGGGCCAACATTAACAAAAGCACAGCGAACACCTTTTGAAGATCAGCCATCTTAGCATGCAGTCATTACTTAAAGACTCTCACTTCCGCTGCTTAGAATCCCACTTCCTGTGTACAGCGCTTTCCGAAAGACATAGATAAAGAAACCGTTTTAACCTAATTTGCATTGCTCTGTGTCAGCGCTTTTTTACTATTGCCTCCGCATCAGTCGCATTCATCCTTGCATACTTCGAGACACACACTTCAGTAGCTTAGAAACTTTGCAGGACCGCCCTTTTAGCTCATTTACATTCACTGCATTAAATCCCGTGGTGACCAAAAACATGTAGTGTCTTGAATTCGAGCTCTAGAGAAGAAAACTATGGCAGAAAGAGGAAGGAGACCATGGAAGAAAGCGTTTTAGCTGTCAGTGAATTAAAGGTAGACTATTTAGTGGGCAAGCTTATACTTCCTAGAGCATATTATGTTAGGAACTGATGACCAAGGAGATAAATCATATCTGGAAAGTATGCCACTGGAATTCTTTGTCTAACTCACTGTAGGCAGTTCGTTATGAAAGAGGAAGAGGGCGATAGTTTTTACCGTAGCCATGCCAGGATTGTATTTACAAGCCGAATAGAATAGGCTTTACACCACAAGGACTACTAAGTTTCTAAAGATTTTATCAGTATAACTTTTCACTTTGTTCTACTTCAACTTCAAAAATGGGAGATGAGTGGGTACAAACAGATGCTCATACAGAATAGGGCAAAAAGAGAAGTTCACAAGCAAGCACGATCTCCTTTACTGCTGTAGACCTAGTCCAAGAAATAATATTTTTTTCACGTTTTTTTTTTCTTTTTGATTCAGTTTGTTCTCTCAGCCTTGACACTACCAGAAAAAAAAGTACTCTACCCCCTCCTACTAGACGTTTTCATAAAGTGGTGTCACTTTCTCCTCTGTTCTTTTCGAACTTCAGCACTGAGTTGGCGCCTCAGAGGTTTCATCCTCACAAGCTTTGACGAGACTAAGCAAGCTGTGTTCAATTACACAGACACTGAGAGGAATCCCCAGACTGTGTACACGGTCCTGTCTCCAGACGTGCGACATCCAGTATCAAGTGTACGGGTGAACGCAACTGAACAGTCAGGTCCCAGTGGTTCTGGTTATATCCTTACCCAAACTGAACTCACACTTTGTGAAGTGGAAATATACGGTGGTAAAGACCTGCCATTTTTTTTTTAGTTGATCCAGTCTGTTCTCTCAGCCTTGGCACTACCAGAAGAATAAGGCGAGGTGGGGTGAGGTAGAAGGCGGGGAGCGGATCCTGCGAGTGATTTTCTAAACACTTAGAGATAGACTTTTTTAAACCTTAAGTTTCTACTTCTGTATGCTTAAATATGCGAAGAAGTTATGAAAAAATTCAAGATTTACTTATGCTTGCTTATGTATGTTTTGAATTATGAATGCGAAAAGTCGCTGTTTTCAAAACAAATCTTCCTCCAAATTTCGTTCAAACATCTGGAAATTAGCTTACATGCCTTTCAATACAATACAGATAGCCTCAAGTATCGGTTGTCGATATCTGGATTATATTTTTTTTTAAATAACTTATTTTCGCCCTAAAAAATGGTCTTCAAAAGTACAAATGAAAAATCCGAAAAATTTGTTGAGGCCGATGAGAATGGAATATTTATAAGGAATATTTAATTTCCAAATGCCACCACTGGTAGTAGTGGACGGGATACGGAGAAGGGCAAGGATGTTTTTGCAGTGAAGTGATCTGACTCACCACGACCTTCTATACATATTAACGTTGTAGCTGAACATTTTCCCTGAGGCCACTGGTTCCTTGTGTGAACCACAGAATAAAAAACCTACAGAAGCACCAATCCTTTCAAGTGTCGTCCCTAGCACATACCCCATTTATCTCCATGTCAACAGTAGAATTTGTCTGTTTTTCTCCACCATAAAATGGGGGCTGTGCTTGTAGACTTAATATACAGAAGCACTAATAAATATTTCGTAGATGTTGGCAGGAGACTTATATGCTCAAAATATTATGAGCAAGTAGCAACACGCATTCAACATGCACGGCTGCCATAGACAGGCCGGAGAAATACAATGTGTTTCGCATGGAAACATAGGTCTACTTTCAGTGACGTCACATATAGAGATTTTTAATTCTCTCTAGTTGCTGCGGGTTTTTTTTAGTATGGGTCAGAGATTAACGCTGGCGTTTCGCTACATCCTTGAAATAGCTATAAGTGCTTCTGCAGATTTTTTGTTTGCTGATATGGGCATGGCTTTCAAATCAAACATAGATCTCCTTTTGTTTCTGTCATACAGATAATGACTGTAGCCCAGGGAAGTTTGGAGTGGAATGTGACAAGGACTGTAATTGTGCGAAGGCAGACGAAACGTGTTATGTCAGTACAGGAGGATGTCCGTCAGGATGTGCTGCTGGATTCTATGGAAAGGGGTGTAGAGAAGGTAAGGCTATGGACCACTTTTTGATAAGCCCTAATTGGTCACGATATTTTGGTCAGCATGGCGAAGAAAGGCCTCTGCCTGACGGAAATAAGTAGGATGCCGTCGTCAAGCGAGTGTGGGATTTGCAAGATTTGGCATTTGTGATGGCATTTTAAAGCCCCCAGTGAGGGCGTGGAGTTAGTGTGGTTATGTGAAAAATGTAGAGACGTTAACATTTTGCCTTATACAAAATAAAAACGAGGACCTGAGAGAGCTACTGGAATGATAGCCTGGAATGGTCCATACAGTTCTAGTTTGTATCAAACTGTGACGGCAGTTATGTAATGAGTAACGCGACGCCAGTGGTTCCCTATTCTTATCCATGAAAGTCAAGACGTTAAATGCCGTGTAGTTTTAAGTCGTCTTGCTTCCAACAACTATAGACTTGGTGGGCAAAAGCCAACAACGAATATTCGCGTACTGTATCAGGGAAAGATTGCAGGCCATGTGACATACTGTTTAACGTATTATTTCTCTTGTTCGAAATGGGTATCTTTTCTAGGCGAAATAATAGTCTCTTTTCGGTATCTGTAAAGGAATTATTAGCCAGACATAGAATACGAACTTTATCAGCATTTAAACGGACTGAAGGTTACTGTGGGTTACTTTCTGGAAACAGGTCTTTTCATGTAATCACATAATAATGCATGTGAAAAGAAGAATTAGATCTAGAACTTACTTGACATGTAACATAGTATACTATAGTATAGTAATACAGTGATATGATAACAGTCATTATATGTGTGCACATATCTTTGCACTTATATTTATTTGTGTGTGTGTGTGTGTGTGTGTGTGTGTGTGTGTGTGTGTGTGTGTGTGTAAGTGTATGTATGTATGTGTGTATATGTGTGTGTATGTCTGTGTATGCGTGCGTGTATGCGTGTCCATATGTGTATGTATGGATGTATGTGCGTGTGTGTTTGTGTGTGTGTGTTTGTGTGTGTGTGTTATGTGTGTGTGTGTTTGTGTGTGTGTGTGTGTGTGTGTGTGTGTGTGTGTGTGTGTGGTGTGTGTGTGTGTGTGTGTGTGTGTGTGTGTGTGTGTGTGTGTGTGTGTGGATGAGAATTGTATGATGTATCGGAGTGTGACGAGGTTTATATTTGTGTTTCACTGTTTAGTGTATTTTCTGCCATGTACTTATTCCAAGCAAATTTCCAAAAAGATATACAGACTTGTCTTATCTTATTACCAGAATGTCCTCCCAAGATGTACGGCGTGGACTGTAAAGAAACCTGCAGTCAGAACTGTCAGGATCAGAAATGTGATCGTGTCTCAGGACATTGTTCTCACTGTTCTCCAGGAAAACAATTACTTCCTTACTGTAATGAAGGTACTACTGGAGCTTTTAGTTTTATGTTTAACAACGCAAATTACAAATAATTATGAGGAAGAAAATCAGATGTGAACTACCTGAGTTCGGGGTCAATTTGGGCGGGAAAGGTGTGTGAAGGACAAGGAATAAGGAGCAAAATATCGGAATGGAAAAGGGAGAAGGGATAGAACCACGTCTATTCGAGAAGAAAAAAACTCGGAGGATGAAAAGCGAATGCGTGAACTCCCCTCTGGTAAAATGAAATGTGCATACTTTTATGTAAGTTATTTAAGTGACACATGCCAAATAAACTGCTGTAAAGTTGAGAAGCGAAAAGAAAACAACAGCCGCTGAAATAGTAACGGAAGACATTTTCTATTTTGCTTCCTCAGACGCAGTACTGTTTTCTTTTCCACTACCTTCGTGTTTATAAAATTCATCTATAGTTACATGTATATTTCCTGTGTCAATTATTGTTGCAGAGGAAAGCTTATGTAATGTAAAGTTAAAAATTTCGTTGCACTGTGTTATTATTTTGGAATGCTTTGCACTTTGCTTGCTCCTTTATATATTATCGTAGTCCTGGTGATGCAGTGGTAGAATTAATTATTCTACCGTCTGCTACGCTTGGTTGCGGCAATATTAAATTAGTGGTTTTTCGGAAATTTTTTAAGCTTCGGAAAAAGGATACAAATACTCTCTCGAGATCTTGATGATGTTCTTTCCTATGTCCAAGTGGTAAGTATCCTAAGCGTAATGCTTGTTCCGAGGCATTGGTTGAGTGAACTTCTTGATTACTCCTAGCAGCTTAATAGTCAACATCGAAGGCAGCACCGATCTGACCTTTCACCTAGCCACGAAGGTAACCGTCAGCCGCCGTTTGGGACGGCGCCGCTAAGAATAGATCGCTTGGTTGACTCAGTTTCAGTGAGCAACGTTCTGAAGCACCCTGTTCGCATGAATCGCATCTCTTTGCCGAACGCTAGGCGTGGTGGTCGACTTTTGCAGTCCAGTGTCAGCTGATCGACTGGCATAAAACACGGCCAAATCCGTAACAATGGTCAAGCAGCCAGCAGGAGGCGAGGTGCTTAGCGCTACGAGTGACATACATCATCTTCTACATACATATTATAGTGGCCACCACTGCATAACACATGTTACCGTTACAGTACATGTGTTTACGTTCTATTGTAGAAATCCGTTTGTCTTTTGTTTTCCAATTCACAACCCAACAAAGATTCTCCATGCTAACTCTTGTCTGATTGTGTATTCTTCTTAATCTTCCTGAAAGCTTGCAATTTCTTCCCTCCCCTGCCCATTTCTGACATTCTTTGTAGGTAGTAGTGATCTATCTTTCAGTGTCATTTCTTTCACTTACTGACCCTGTCATGATTTATGGATCCAGATACCTGAGCACTCCCAGCCAGTCTTTAGCAGTGTCGTTCCTGGGATCATCGACTGTCCAGGAGGGTAAATGTTGCTAACAGATTGCTGTATTCTTTAACTGTGTCAGCTACTCAGCCCTCAAAGAGCTAGATCTAGTCTCCATTCTCCTCAACATTATTCCTCTCTGGCAGTTTGTGGTTATTAAAACATGAAAACTCATATTATCATGTTTATCCACTGAAAATGTTTTACTAGGTTAAACACCCAGAAACTACATTTAAATACTCGTAATGTCCTGTCATCATTTCTTCTTCTGTTGTGAAGACTGTCCACCAGGCTACTACGGATCAGGCTGTAGACTGAACTGTAACCAAAACTGTAGAGGTGACCGTAGCTGTGACGGTCTAAATGGGACATGTTCTCAGGGTTGTCAGCCTGGATATATAGGACCGTTTTGCAATGAAAGTAAGTCAGTGTGTCTTTACCTTCAAAGTGAATTGGAGGAGTCATGTTATAGCCTGAAACTAGAAGGATTTTAAGAAGAGCAGGATTAAGTTAGTGCCAGTCTGTAACATCAGGAATTGATTTAGAGTTCGCAGAGCTCCCATTATATTACAGTCGACAATGAATAACGTGAGAGAAAGAGACAAGGGACATCAATAATTTCCTATGAACGTTTCGTTCCATTTACATCGTATTGATGGTACTACCATTGGGAAGGGGAAGGGAGGAAGAAGGTGGATTTTGGGGAGAGGGGTGGGGGGGGNGGGGGGAGGGTGAAGCGAATATAAATAAACATTGTGGACTCTCAACTTATGTGGTGCGGTCACACATATGGCCAAGGAAACATTGGTAAGCAAAAAATCTAGCCTAGAATTCCCATGTCATCCGATAGCCTGCAAGTATTTGGTATGGGGTCCTGGAAAGTGCAGGGCTCGCAGCATATGCTACTCTTGCTAAAAGATTAATTTGTCACTCTACTCTAAGAGGGGCTCACTATTCACAAATACCCACTTCGTAACATGCATCATTCTTGGCGCAAGTATAATCTTCACGACTAGTTTAGAGTGTTAATGCATGAGTATATCCATCCATAAAACGACCTGTTTGGGAAATCATTTTTGCCTTTAAGATTTGAAGTCTATGATCTATAATTCTCAATGGTGTACACTATTGCAAGCTGGTAAAATCTAGATTTTGTGATGCCCACAACCTTGGAACAGATTTATAAGCTTGTACCAGAAAATTCTTTAACACTTTACTATCGCAGCGCATGTTTCCTGTTTTCCGACGAGAAAAACACACTAACTGCAGTCCATTGGTCGAGGGGAGGTAATCATGAATTCACTGTCTACGGTTCCGGAGTATTGGCATCCTGGAGACATGTGGTAAATTCAGTGTGTGCGAGATGAAGTTCAGAAAGTTGACCGATCATTATTCCTCTGATGGAGCAACACACTTATGACTTCATTTCACATGAATATCTATTTTGGAACAACCTCGTGATAAACAGCTTATGTTCTACAAATCTTCTCAGTCTGTCCAGTGAATACACATGGCATGGGGTGCATGGAAATCTGCAGTGCAGCTTGTGCAGTGAATGAGACGATAAGATCCCTAGGTGTGACAGCTTGCCACCATGTGACAGGAAAATGTTTGTATAGCTGTGTAGAAGGACCTGCCGCGACGTGTTTGCCACCAATGGGTAAGGGATAATAATAAAAATACATAGCATTTATATAGCGCTCATCCCTGTAGATACAGGCTCTGAGCCCTTTACATAGAGAAGTAAATAAGATTATATAATATTCAGCTCACACACTACACTCTGTACACATATACTGCAATATAGATGAAAAAAAAAATAACATTTGGTTTCGCGGACTGTCATGGTCAATCAAGATGTTGTTTGAACAAATGTGTTTTGAGTAGTTTCTTAAAGGTACTTAGACTATTTTCTTTACGAATATTTTTAGGCAGTTTATTCCAAACAAATGGTCTTGACGACGTAAAAGCTCTTTCTCCAATTTTTTTTCATGTTTGTTTTTGGTACATGGGGAAAAGAAACATTTTCAGATCGTAATGATCTAGTGGGCTTATGCTCAGCTACCAGGTCTGATATGTATGCGGGCGAAATACCATTTATGGTCTTATAACAAAACGTGGCAAACTTGTACTCAAGTCTGGCTCTGACTGGTAACCTGTGAAGTAATTTTAAGTAAGAGAGGCTCACTGGGCTCCCGCTTACGCTTCTTAAAGATCAAACGGGCTGCATTATTTTGGACTCTCTGTAGTCTATTTAGTTTATCCTCTGAGACACCAGCCAGGAGAGAGTTGCAATAATTCAAACGAGACAATATTGATGATATTACTAATCTTGTTGTGTCGTTTACAGTAAGATGTTGTCTAATTCCACTTATCCTTTTCAGTTCAGGATGTGTTATAATTGTGTCGTGCAGCCTGTCAATATAAAACGTACGTCGCTGTTTGGCCATGAGAGTTTTATGTGTGTACTTTCTTTTAAGTGCAAAAAGAAGTTATCCTATCATTATTCTAGTCCGAGATAGTGTTGTTTGAAACGGCAGGAAGTCACCGCATACATTAGAGAAGAAAATTCTTATCGCTATTGAAGAACAATATCAATATATTGTATTAATACAATATGTCTCACAAAACCTCAGATTTATTCACACCTACTAGCTTGCCCATAAGATCAATGTTTTATATATATATTTATAATATATAGAAATAATTTTACTCTCGACATCTTCAATAAAAGAAACCTGATTCCAGATGGTCCTATTCCCTTTCAGACTGATATTGTCAGTTTCTACTACAGCGATATAGTCTAAGCCTTGTTTTGACTGGCTGCATGATAAATGTCCAGACAAGTGCACAATAGTAAATGTATAAACAAAAGGCATACGAAATATATATATATAAACCACATGCAGCGCAGAATCGTTAAGATTCATAAGGAAATCAAAAGACTGTTTTCATAAAAGTCCTTCCAACGGCACTAAAAACCATAATAAATAATCCAAGGTGTGATAGTATTGTAAAACTTTCTATCGTCCGCCCTTGTACGTATCACCGCTGTAGTCTCGGTTTATGTTAAACTTGTTAACTTGTCTAAAAGTAAGGAAAATTGTTTTAATTCTAGATATATGTTCTAAGCCAAAAATCCACTGCACCTGAACTATAATTACTAAACCTTTGCACACAACAAAGAGGTTATAGTGAAAAATGTCTTATACAAGAGACTCTTCTAGTCCATAGATTATAGATCAGTATAAGAAAATAATCAAGACAAAACTTCAATGGATTAAATGTCGATGATAGTTGACAACATTTTATTTTATTGGGTAATGTATTACAAGTTGATCATCAAAATATTTACGAACCTCATGTATTCAGATTTATTGGGAAACGGGCCTGATGAGAGGTATTGGTAATTAGATCTAGAGAGGGTTTGATAAATTTTCATTCAGACAAACCTTGGAATGTGTGATTTTTTTTCCCTTGACATTGACATGTATAGCCGATTTCTCCAGCCTGTTCCCCTGGTCAGATTGAGAAAAACTGTGGGAAAAGTTGTAGGAAGACATGTGGTGGAGAAGGGAGCTGTTATGTGTCCGATGGAATCTGCTCCCAAGGATGCAAGGATGGATATGTTGGCCCTTTGTGTGATCAAGGTAACCTGGATGCTTTACAGTTTCTTATAAGACAACTAATAATCATATTATTATTATGTATTGCGTTAACGTCAGGCTTGGTGTATCTAGTTGTGACCGGCAGTTTTCTTTTCTCTTCTTGTTATAAGCTAGACAAGTTCAGGCTAGTTTGGTAACCATCAGATTAAAATATCGTTTACACACGACTAATTTAATCAGTAGGGAAAGGGGAATATGTATTCTTACCACAATACTTCAAGTCCTATATTATGTGTCTCTCTCAGACTCTGGTTGTATACAACTGGTTTGTTCTAAGCTTATCATTGTATGATGTATCTCATTAAGAAGAGGGCGTGCAAATGAGAACAGCGAGCTCAGTGTAGAAAAAAAAAAGTGTCAATAAAGATATGGATTGGTGAGGCATGTTCATCATTTTACCCATTGCTCATTTCTACGGAATGTTTAGGGTTACCAACCCAAATCAGACTACCTTTTTAAAACTGTCTTCAAGAAGAGAGAATATTGAATAGCCCCTGGACGTATGGACAAGTAATAGTTCTGCATTAGATCTAGACCGCTTTTCTTTGTTAGGTATACTGTTCAAGATCAGTTACTGACAGTGGAAACGTTCTCATTTGTTGAGCACCGAAGCCTTTGTTAAATAATTTGATATTGTTATTAGCTAAGTATGATAAATGCAGGAGTTGCATGACCCTAAACCAAAGAGTTATGTTGCATTTTCGCATATTTTTTTTTACCATATTTTCTTCAAAATTTACCTATTTCGGGGTGGGGGGGGGGATATATTTGTGGTCATATCATACCGAAAATCTTGTTTTCAACTGTCTTGCTCATTTTAACCCCTGATTTCATGTACTCCTTGTAATGAGAGGCCACTGTTATGCGTTGTTGTTTTTTTTTTGAAGCGAGTACGCCATAGTGGAAATGATGTCACAAAGGTCATTCAGAGGTGGTCCAGTGTGGTCTCATTTTAAAGATATCATGACCTACCTGGCGTCACGAAGCAATGGTGTAAAACGGATCTATTGTGCAAAAAAAAAATAAAAAATGACGAAATGATCTTCCTATAAGGGCTGTTTATAAGTAAATTTTAATACGCGAGTTTCCCCTACTTCTTGAAGATCTACCTTTGGCACTGCAAACTCTGCCCTTTGTGTCTTCCAGTGTGCAATGTTACACAGTATGGCCCCGGTTGTGCCAAAACGTGTAGTGAATACTGCAGTGTGGATCAGTCGAAGGCCCCATCGGTGTGTCATCACGTGACTGGCACTTGCATCTTGGGATGTGTGGATGACTATGAAGGCCTGAAGTGTACTGGTGAGCTTAAAGCCGAGCAGAAAGTTAGAATATTATTAGACAATGAAATATTTAGATCTCACTCTCGTGAATAAGATACATAATTATATTGTCTCTGTTCTTTAGCCATTAATCTGTGTTTTGTACTAGTGCAGTGTGTTACTCTGGTGTAACATTTTCATAAATTTTATAAGCTTGGTCAAGTAATAAAGTAGCGCAAATATTCTATTCTATTCTATTCTATTCTATTCTATTCTATTCTATTCTATTCTATTCTATTCACATATTTTATTATCATTATATGGTGCTTATAAACTGCCCATCATAAATACGAGGTGCAATCCTTAAGTCCCCAGACTGTGCCTCTAGTAACGCGTGGACTTACTCTGTGTGTTAAATTCCTCTGTGATCATCAGAGTGGTCCACTTGGGAGACAGCACAATGATCTCAGCGCCACTGCCAAACCTAGAACCACCCTTGGAAGTCTGTAGGTATGATTTGTCAAGCTAGCCTATATCTCCTGTTATCGGAATCATCTTCCCTCTAGCTACTTTTTCGTTCTTGGAAAGAGGAAAAGGTCGCCTGATGCTGTCTGCGGGTCAAAAAGTCAGTGCTGTCTTTGACAGTAGGGTTCTGAGGCATATTAAGTGTAATTTTAAAGCGACCAGCAAAGCAGCACACCAGCTTTTCACCGCTATACGATGACATTGCCCAACGCACTCCCTGTCAGAGTTTCGCAGTATTTGACCTCAAACAACATAACTGTCAATGTTGTTCCCCACTCTCCATATCAGCTGGACGTTACACCGTTTGCCTTTCTCCACTTTTCAAAGATCACAAAGCTGAACTGAAGGAGCCCTGAGATTACAGAAGAGATATAGACCAAATGATAGATGGTGGTTGGCACGCTGACACAGGAAGAATTCCAGAGGTGTTTCTAGGCTTGGAAGCGGCACTGGAATCATTGTGTTGACGTCTAGTTGGACAACTTCAAAGGTGATGGTGAAAGGCAATGCATATGGTATGTCTACAGGCCTATTTGTTCAAAATTCAAGATTGTGTATTTATGCAAAAACCAACCACATAACAAGTGGGCTCACTCCGAAGACTTTTGGAGAACTTCTCGTAACTTTCCACTGATCTTGCTTTAAAAATGTTGCAGATTTTTACCTGACCTACTGACTGAGCATTACAGAGTGTTTTCAAAATCGATCGTATAGTTTTTTTAATAAATCATTAACATTTCGAAATAAGAACCAGTGGGGAGGGGGGGGGGTGTTTGTGACTGGCAGTATAGTTGATTATAGCATGCTCAAAGGCTGTATGCTCCACGGTGAGCTGAGAAAGTCCTAGAGTGATCACACCTAGTGGATAATAATAATGTGAAGGCGCTTGATTGGATATTAGTCTGCATACGGCTTTACAAACCATATTATCACACTAGTTTTGCTGCACGGCCTATCGTTTTTTTTTAACCAACAGAGAAGAAAGAAGATAACAGCTTGGCAATCGGACTTGGTGTTGGCATTTTTCTCTTCGTCATCCTTATATCTGTGGTGACCGTCGGCATCTTGTGTTACATCAAGAGGCGGAGAACATCTTCTCAACATCCACAAACTCCCGGCTATGACACTGTCGACTTGACCAGACAAGATAACCAGTATGGCGTCCTATATCGCGGAGGTTCGTTGCACATTTTATGCAGTGCTTGAAGAACTAACATCTCGACTGAATCAGGAGGAAGCTGAAGACTTACTGCTATCTCTACTCAAGCTCACAATAAGACATTTTTATTTACCCATGAGATGGGAGATAACTCTGTAAAATGAAAGCCCCCGAAAGAAAAACGATAAAAAATCCCACAAGGTTTGCACTCTTTCACAGCCTATAGGAAAAAAAAAGAAAACGAATACAGCTTTTGAACTGAAACAAATATTGAAATCTAGTTTACACTAACCCTAGGCCGAGGGTACGATGAAATCTAACAGAACTGTTTCTTCCAGTGCTGTCTGTCGCAAAGATGCTTTGAAAAAAATCGGCTGCAAAGCATGGAAATCAGTAAAAAATAAATTAATCCTTGATTATATGTTACTGAAAACCATTTTCCCAGTATGAATTCTTTCACTGGAAGGCTCTCTTTGAGCACTTCTCGATAAGCTCCGACTACAGATTAAAATGCCAAGAATTGTTTGATATCAACATAATAATATTTCACAGAGCATTGTTGTTGTTATGAACTCTAACGACTCTTTTCTTTTCCAGTCTGTTCAGTTGTATGCTTCTGGCTTTGTTTTTCAAAAATCTGAGTGTGGTTTTTAAGGAACCAATTTTACCATTTCTTACATTACATTTTACGTTAAATATAATTTATCATACCAGAACACCCTTCAATAATACTTTCCTATATTTACTTAATGAAAGCTTGGAATAATACTATGTAAAACGAATACTTAGTGGTGCTTCCAGGAGACCCTGGCCACGTTAACAACCAATAAAATGAGGCTTAATTCGCTTTGGGGCAATATCAAGTTACTGGCAGAGT
Organism: Ellobium chinense; assembly: GCA_033807755.1. Taxonomy (NCBI): domain Eukaryota; kingdom Metazoa; phylum Mollusca; class Gastropoda; order Ellobiida; family Ellobiidae; genus Ellobium; species Ellobium chinense. The sequence continues at coordinate 58,682 of JAWQUT010000139.1, forward strand.
ATGAAAGGTTTTTGTGTGTACTTTCATTGGGAGGAAATCTATTTTGAACTAGACTATCATTATTCTGGCCCCACATAAAATTGTTTAAAGTGGCAGGGGTAACCCCATATATTGTAAAAGTAACGTGAGAAAAAATGCGATTGAAGAACAGTATTATGATCCATTTATTATACCTTGCGAACACTGAAGTTTATCCACAATTACAGACTAAACAATCATTGTTTTAATATATAGAAATAGTTTACTCTCGATTTCTATAGCCCCCCCAAAAAAATTGATACCAGATGATCCCATTCACCTTCTGAGCCCGATATCTCAGTTCCAAATTTATCGATATATGCCTCATATTGACTGGCTGCAAGACATCGTTTCATTCCACACACGTTGTGTTATCTGGAGATCATTCAATTCTTATCTACAGGGGACGGTTACGATCTACCAAAGGACACGAGTCTTGACGCTGGACAGGTGATTGTAAGAACTCGGGAAACCCAACAGGAGACTGTCGATTACCCTAACGATGACGGTGAAAATCTCTATGAAAGTGTTGAACCCACGAGTGGAATAGAGCACCTGTCATCCGATTCTTCCCCTCCGGATTATGAGAAAAGTGAAGAAGAGAAATCATGCTACGAGAATGTTGGAAAAAACTGCTGAGTTGAAATTGTTAATAGTAAACACACAAAAATCAATCACCTGTGAAAGATTGACATTGAAATATGTGAGTTTCTTTTGGAGATGAGTGTTGATAATAATATGTGGAAATTTCAAAGAGCGAATGATGTTTTGAAACCACGTAATGATCTTAGTATGAGATGCCCGTGGCAGAACGAAACGATTCTGATGGTCTCTCTGAAAGTAAACGAAGGCATATCAGCCATGCCGGTCGGAAAAGGACAAATCACTGCCAACAGAAGCAGAAGAAGTCAAAACATTTCTCGCTACAAAGCTATCAAAATAGTCTAGGAATAGTATGCACAATGCTGTCTGATTTTGTAAATATGAGAAACTCCCCAAATTTCAGTGATGTTTCCCCGTCGTTATCATCAGCGCGTAAAGTTAGACAACATCGTGCGTACGGTTCTACATCGATTACACTAAATGAATCTGTTTGGTGACTTCTAATAAATGAACTTTCAGTTTGAGATCACGCTTATCATTTTATAATGATGTATCCTATTGCTACATTATACTTATCCATATTGTTATATACAAGTCAAAGCACCCGCAAATTTGCGGCGTTATCGTGCAATGCAAACGATTCTGCTCCTTTTTGTAACCATGATTATATTCACTCTGGTGATCGACTCTACAATGTACATATTCTCGACCCGGCATCTGATACAAATGCTCGGTTTCAGCTTCGGGGAGCGGAAGTAAACATTTCACGGCGTTGGTGTTAAAAATATGACCGGCTTTGCTGACGATTGGGGAATCGGGCGGATTTTAAAAGATCTATCCGAGATTGTATTTCGTTGCTAAAGACATTCTTTTTTTTTAAAAAAAGGGTACAAAAAATAAAGAAGACCGATGTGTTTAGTTACCTTTTATGTATTTGTCTACGAATTTAGGTGAAAACCGCATGTTTTTACGTGGCGTAGTTCTCAAGAAATCTGTGACACAAATTTGGCAGAAGCGTTTTATTAATATAGATGTATTTATCATATAAACAGGACCTATTCCCGGTGACATAAAAGTGTGTAATATTGTTTTAGTATGTCACACATTAAATGAATTTGACCTTTGACCTGCTTACGAATGCTTTGATTGAAAGCCTAGGAAACCTCAGGGCGTGTGAATGTGTGACGTCAATTCTTTTGTGACGTCATGATATGTGACGTCATTTCTTTTGTATCTATTTTCACTGCCGTGGGGTTTCCTTCTGTCTTTTTTTTTTAAATTCAATTCAATTCAATTCAATTCAATGTTTATTATAGGCACTGTGGCCAATTCCAATGTATTTACAAATATAAATAACATAATAATTCAATATGTCGCGTCATGCACTCTTACTCTGTCGCTCCAGATTTCACTGTTCCGTCACGCTTTTCTATTTTTCATTCGGAATTAATGAGTTTGCTCACATTTTCTCAGTACATATATATACCTTCTCCACTGAACTTTTTACACTTACCCATCCTCCTCCTTTCACCCCCTCCCTCATCCCCACCACTTCCAAAATACACACATATTCACATTTCCCCAATCGAGCACATACAATATGATTACGGACAGAAGCGCAGGTACACACACACACACACACACACACACACACACACACACACACACACACACACACATACACACACACACAGACAGACAAACGCATACACACATACACAGAAGTACAAAAATATAAATGTGCGAACACGCAAACACACACGCGCGCTCACACATACGCACACAATCACTCAAACACACACATACTCGCACGCACACATGCACACACACATGCACGGCGCACATACATTTACATACATAATTATAAGCACTGTTTCTGAGAAATTATGTCCGTCTTTAATGTATAGTTTATAAAAATTATAGTATACATGAGCATGGAAATGTATCTAGGAATGGTAGCTAGACTAGCAGGTTACAGTCTTTGTCGGATACAGAAATCATAATAAAAATAATTAATAATAAAGTGCATGATTTATGAATCGAAGCGCTTTACAGCCACATGCACACATACTCAACACAAACGTACATCTCCACAAACACACACGCTTACACACACAACACATGTACATAAACACATACGCAATCATATTCACTCACATGTAGACATACAGCACCAAAGGCAAGCATGGATTCCAGCCTCCATAACATAAGATGTGCCTTTTCAACGTGTGACTTTTTTTTCGGTGTGCATATTTTGTATCAGAGAATCGAATAATAAAAAACTCTTATGTTGACAGATGGATGATGGAACCCAAAATGTTAAATTTCGGCATATTATGCAAAAGGAGGAAACTGTTACATGCTAATAATTAAAATATTCATGGACTGATTTGTGTGCACACCTCAGTAGTCTCAGAAACCTCTCACAGTCAAATTAGGGTACATCTATGGTTTTTGTTTTTTTTTTGCTCATCGTTACTGTTGCAACTTTAAGTATTTAGATCGTCGCCATTGCTACCCTCCTCCCAAATAGTGATGTATGTACATTCTTCATAGATAAAGTCTCATGGTAATAAATAATGTACGGCTTCATTTATAGTTTCAAAAATACATGTTACAGAGGAAATCGCAAAAAGATCGGAAGGCACCAGTGTACAGTGCTTATTCTATTCGCCAGGCCTAAGCCTATGTCTATCCGCTTAAATGCAAGAGAGTTAATAAATCACCTCGGTGTAGCTGTCCATTAAGCGAAGTAGTGTTTTTTATTCGTTTGTTTAAAACTGCCACTGACTGCTCCAATTTTTGAGGGANGAAATATACCCCCTAAGTTGTAGAACCACAAAGTGAAAGTAGACTTACAGGCCTGTAACCTTTAAGCGGGGTAGTGTTTTTATTCGTTTGTTTACAACTGCCACTGATTGCTCTAATTTTTGAGGGATTGTGTGTGTGTG